>UNSF01000199.1:0-100919 GCA_900538255.1 Ulva mutabilis | reverse complement strand
TCCCCCAGCGGCAGCACTGACGAGTACCGGCATCTTCACCGACTGCTTTAAAAACAGCCCCCCCGACCGCTGGTGGAAAGCGGCCCCCCCCAACTGCCGTGCAAAACAGTTCCCGGGCTGCTATGGAAAGCAACCACTTCGACCTTAAGTCGAGCTTTAATCGCCGCCCCCTCCCAACCCCTTGTATACGCCATGGGTGCGTCCGGTGCGTGATGATCTGTTGTCTCTCGCAAGCATCACGTCAACCTTGCTGTCCACGCTGCGATCACACATGTGAGTGCCAGCGATGACACTGGTCAGACTTATTCGACTCATCATGCATGATGCGCACTGTCGCGATCGTATAAGCATATTGAACGTATCTGTGTTGTGACTCCATGCAATACGCCGTATTGCAGCCTATCGTGCACCTTCGATCGAACGTGTTCATCTCTTGTTGCACGCACATACAGTGTCCGGGCCGGTCTACTTCGATTGTGCATATCAGCCGTGCTGGACCGCTTGGTCAGATTTACGCACTCGATGCACACTGATGCTTACCCAGTTAAAATATCCATACTCCTACCTCCTCTTCTCCGATGACGCATGATATGTCGGTAGATAAGTTATTGTACCGCAATCATAACCCGGTACCGCCAGCCTCCGGCGACGCATGCTGACACCCAGCTGCCGGTGCAACTGCTCACGCGCATCACGCATCACGTACAGGTCCCGTATCAAACGCATTAACATTGTGCACGCAGGAAGTGCATATCGGTCTCGCCCGTCTGTCATATCCATTCCCTGACACGCATCATTCGTCAAAAGCTCACCTGGTCAGCCTGGTTCCCAAGCAGCTCCCGGAGCTGAGCGTCCACTGCCGCTTGGACTGCTGCGTCGAAGCGCCGCTGCTCGTCAACCTTGTTGGCCCGGCCTGGTCTGCTCCGCTGTCGACGAGGCTGTGGATCCTCGTTGTCACTCCTGCCTGCCTCCTCGCTCTCACGCGATTCGCTACCGCTTTCCCCCAAGTCGGCCCTTGGCGCTGCTGCTGGCCGCAGCGGTGGCGGTGCCTGTGCTTGACGACGGACCCGCGTTGAGGGAAGTGCCATTGCCGTTCCTCCCTGTGCGACAGCCCTGACGTCCAGCTGGATTACTGCAAGCCACTCCTAGTATCCCGCATGCCTAGGCTAGTGATGTAGAATGACTTCGCGTCGGTGTGACTTGGCCGGCTTCGAATTCCAAGTGACCCCCCAATCGGATAATAGGTATTGCGCTAGGATCTTAGCTAAAAGCTGCGAAGCACTAGCAGCGAACACCACTCTGCGTGGCGAGCTGCTGCTCGCACCAGCCTAAAACATTTAATCTCTGCACATCCTGCACATCCTGCACACATGCACAGCACCCAGTCCGCAGCAGTGCGCAGACCCCTGTAGACACCGAAGGCCAGAGTCCTTCGGTCCACCGTCGCCACTCCCACCATAAGTGCGATTACATTCCAAGTAATCCCACCCATGTTGGCTATAGGACGTACCCCCATCGGGTCCAGCCGCTTTCCTTGGCTTGTCTTCGTCGCTGCCCTCATCGTCGTAGATAAGAATGACCCCGGTACGCTTCTGCTTGGCAGCCTTCTTCGGGGCTGCCACCGCCTTCTTCGGGGCTGCCACCACCTTCTTCGGGCTTGCCACCACATTCTTCGGTTTGCCTGAATCGGGGGTTTCCCTGCGTACTCCTCACTGGCAGCCCCAGAGCGGCCGGCTGCCGCTTTCTTGGAAGATGATGACGGACCGAGGCTTGCGGCGTGTCTGCATGCAGCCCCCCTCCCCCGAAGTCCCCTTGGTCTCGACCGCGGGAGGTGGTGGTGCTGTGGCGGGACCTGGCCCGGCGTGCGGAGGGGCGATGACCGGCTGCAGTGGTGGGCGGACGTCCGCTCGGGCAGCCGCCGATACAGCCTGCCGGTGCCCCCACCGAATGCGTGGTGCGGCTTGCCTTGCTATACCCCTCGCAGGCACGGATGTGCCTTGTTTGCACAGCCAGGCGTCGTTGGCCGTGCCAGGTGCAGTAGTTGGCTTGTTTATTCTGGGCGGTGCCTGTGATTGCGCCGGAAGCCCGCCAGATGCCACATCTGAACCAGCAGGGCGGTCGGCGAGTGGTGTCTCAGTTGTAGGCATGGGCCGTGGGGCTGCGCCAGGTATCAAATGGGCCGGGCCCAGTGCCGTGGAGACGCATGCCCGTGTACATGCAACTCGGCGGATGGGAGACGTGGGGGTGAGTGGTGGGATGGGCCCTGCAGCTGGATGTGTCTTGGCCCTCTGCAATCGCGAGGCCCATCCTATGCTGGGCCCGGCATGACTGGCTGCAGTCTGCAGCTGTCGCAGGGACGCCAAGGTCCCTCGTGATATGACGCCGTGGAAAGCTAGCCGCTCTTGTATCGCTGGCAGACTGTACTTGCTTCTCAGCGACTCGTTTGGGCATGCTGTATAGAAGATGTTGCAGAGTCGCCAGCGAAAGCAGCCGACCCGCCTGAGGACGACGGGGTGCAGGCATGTCATCAGCTCCTCTGCAAGCCTGCTTACCATGCTAACCCAACGATGCGCCCTGATTGCACGCAAGCAATTGTTTTGACTGATCGCTGGCATGATACCAAGGCAACTGTCAGCCAATAACTCGTTGCAATGTGTAGAGAGGTGCCGCGCGCCGGAGGCTGGATGTTGATCAGAGCGAGCCCAAGCCCAGCAGTCAGCCAAGCGCCATGAGCTCGCCTGTACCAAGCTCTATTGTCCAGGCTTGTGAAAGTTCTCGATCATTCGGAAACGGGCTTCTTTGACCACCGATTTCAACCCGCCCGCTCACGTGACTTTACTGACTTTTCATTGCTTTTGTCTGTGCTGTGCAAACTAGGCAGCGTGGCGCAAAACTTGCCTTACTTATCGGCACAACCAGCACAATATCTCCAACATCTTCTGTCTTGACAGAGTCAGGTGTGGTGCAGCGCACGGTCGAGCGTGGCAAAGACCTTCAAGAGCGGGTTAACATGCTAAAAGGATTGCTGAAAGACCAAACTCCAACAACTGTAGGCGCCACTGCGCCGATGTGGGACCTGCTAGCAACTGCTGAGGTAAGATCCACCTCGCTAGATGCATGAACTGCGCGAGTTTGTGTTGATGAGCGTCATGGGCGACGTTGAACCGCTGGAGCCCATAGTATATGCTGTTTCACATGGAATCCGTGCCACGACCAGCCAATTCCAGCCACCTCAAGAACAAAACCTTGCAGGCAGAGTTGGCTGCACTGCAGAAGCAGATCGACGCAGCGTTGGAGGACGCCATGCCTTAGATCCCACAGGATCGGCATGGCTGGCGGCCATGGTAGCAGCAGGATGAATGGGCTGCCAGATCGGAGTCTGGACATGCATAGAGGAGCATGCGGGGATGTAGAGAGCTGAGATGTAGTGAGCTGGTGTGTCTCAGTGACACGAGCGCTGTTGCCAGGGAGCCCTGCACAGTGCGCCAGCAGTGTGGTTTTGCGATCCGAGGAGGGCGTCCTCGGTGACGCGGGTGGGGGACTCGAGTCCGAGGAGGACGTCCTCCTACGGACGCCATCGGGATGTCATCTTGGTGGCAGGCGGACCTGCTTCTCTGACGAGGACGCCATGATGACGCTTAGGTGACCCATATTTTATACAACCCATGCCATCATGACGCCCGTGCCTCGCCATAGTGACGTCATCATGTAACATGTAATCTTATCATTGACGTCACTTCGACGACATCCTCCTGTCATCCGAGCGTCATCCAGCCGTCCGCATAACATCGTCGGGTCATCGGAGCATCCTCCTGGCATCATCCACGTGTCCTCATCCTGTCCTGATACCGTACTCGTTAGTTTGAGTACGCCACGCCACTATCCCGATGACGTCCCTCCGCCGTCATCCGACCGTCACTTTCGTGCCATCCGCACATCCTTCGTGTACGTCCTCCTCGGGCTGGCAGCATCATTATAGTGAAACTCGGGTAATTTCAGGTCACGCACGCCCAATTTATTAGACATTCTGGCGGGAGTAGGTACCTGTCTGGTCCTCTCCAGGGCCGGTAACAATGTGGTCCGCGTTTAAGTCACCGCGGCCTCGACCGCCGTAGAGACTGCCTGGTTGACGATCAACTGGACGTCCTACGCTAAGAAGGTTGACGCAGCGGCAACCACGGGCGCGGTTGGCGATGGCGCTGTCGGATTGTGCGCCTAGGACCCATCCGATCTGGTACTCCCCACTGTCGCGGCCAGTGACCGGGCTGAGCTCTGGTCGTACGCTCCTCAGGTCAAGGTGCCGCCGGGGATTGATGTCCCGCACCCCAAGATGAAACGCCCTGTGCAAGTCCAGTGTAGTGTACACCGCAGCAACCTCTGGAGGGGCGTCACCAGGGACGGTCGGGGTGGGCGCGGGGGTTGAGTTGCGCTGCGGGTCGCCAGATCTGGCGCGTCTCGGATGTCATCCTCCGTGGCCTCAGTAATTGCCTGCAGCGTGGCAAGGTTCAGCGTGATGAGGGTTTCTACTAGTAAGAATATTATACTGCGTAGTGCCTACTATTTGAGTGGCATGCATCTAGCCAACACAGCCTGATGCGCTCAGGATGACAGGACGTGTTACGTACAGTACTTGTAGATTGACACGAGGAAGCACGGCGTGTAGTGCACACACTGTGGCACAGCCGATTTATGCCAGTCGTGCCTGTCATTTGTACACCAACATGTGCCACCGGCACTCAAGCACACCACTGTCGTGATCCAGCCATGCACAGGACTACGGTCACCATGCATGGAGTGGATGCACGGTGCTGATCCGGAGTGGCTATGGGACGCCATGCACCGATGGCTTACCATATGCACGAGCAATGCATGCTAGATTGCGTGCCAGCAGACAATGATTCTGATCGTATCCGTATGAGTCGTTTAGAGAACGCTTATATAGGCTCTGTCGATCGTAGTGTAATCACTCTTCTCTGCTAAGTCTCACGTGCTATAAATCCAAAGACTGAGAGCGCACTGTCACAGCGGAGGCCTGTACACCAGCCAGGTATGTGACAGCGCGACCCCCTGCGCACAGCTACACAGTGCTTAGATCCCACAGTGCCTTTAGGGCTGCGGTCCACTGAATTACGACATGGTATCGGTGATGATTGTGGGTATTCTAGCAATGGTTGTATGCTTGCGATAGAGTCCAGGGGTCTACGGCTACGGCTGAGCGTCCCGATGAGCGATTCACACCGCTCTAGCGTTTAGCTGTAGAGTCCGTAGAGAGACTAGAGTACACAGATGCATAACGCTACGGCTGGACTGCATTCTGTCAGGGTACTGGTCTCGCAGAAAGGCCTGCGGGTCTGCGTGTCCTGCGACGCACGATGGTCGTGTTGCAGGATGCCACCACGCCGAGAAGTTCCAGTGGCATCTCGCCAGGGATCTATCGGCTCTGACGGCGAGGATGGAGAAGAAGTTCGTCCTCGCCACCACACACGTTCCACAGCGCGCCGCGAGCAGGCCGCGGAGGACCAGTTCGTGACCTACGGGGAAGAACAGCGCGTTGGGACCTACGGGTATCCCAATGCAGGTCCTCTGCAGGCGGCATTGCCGGGAAATGCTGATCCTACGGGGGAAGCAGGAGCTCAGGCTGCGGCGCAAGGAACACAGCCAGCACATCTCGCAGCGCCAGCTGCGTGGATGACCCAACAGATACCGCCTCCGATACCGCAGCCTTCGCAGGCTGCGATGTCATCAGGAGTACCAGCTACGGCTGGATCTATTGACGTAAGCACGCTGGCGCAAGCGCTGTCGCTTGCCATGCCCAGGCCAGTACCGGGAAAATCTCTAGTAGAGAAGAACAGATTCCCGGTGTGGCACTATAAGACTGATCACTTCCGAATATTTAAGAAGGAGGTAGAGAGCTGGGCAAAGATGGTGGGTGAGAGTAGCCTGCTAGTCAATGATCCGCTTGCTCAGAGCAGCCAGGCTCATGAGCAAGTCATGCACTGGTTGTTCACCACACTGCCAAAGGAGGATAGAGACTTCGTGGCAGACTGTAGTTTCATCCATGAGGTCTGGTCGTTGCTGCATGCTAAGTATATGCCATCAGTGGAAGTAGAAATACAGAAGCTGTATCACCAGCTCAGCAGTACCCAGCAGGATGGCAAGCCGCTGGAGAAGCATGTGAATGAGGTGGTGGGCATAGTGAACCAGATGAGAGGACTGGGTGAGACTGTGTCTGATCAGTTGTACAGATCACGGTTGCTGGCAGTAGACAGAGAGTACAGCCTGTTGCAGCCCATGCTGTAGGCCATGCCAGTACAGCAGGTAGTGTCTACGCTGTTGACACATGCCCAGACAAACAGCAAGCAGGGTTCATCGCGATTCCCACGGGACGATCGCGGTGGACAACAGCGCCATGGGGGACGTGGGTACCGAGGTGGACGCTACGGTGGTCGCCAAGGTTCACCCCCACAGGTAGCAGCTGTGGGAGCAGGGGCAGCAGGGGGAGCAGAAAAGAAGAAATGCTTCAACTGTGATAAGCCTGGACATGTGCAAAAGGATTGTCCATTGCTCTCCGCAGAGGTCAAACAATTCCTGCAGAAGCAAGCAGCTGCAGGGCGAGGCCGTGGCAGAGGCCGCGGTGGCCCTCAGGTAGCTGTAGTTGACCTGGATAAGCTGCGAGCTGACTGTGCTGATGGGCCGTCTCCCAACATGCCGTACACTTTCCTAATAGATAGTGGCTCAGACATAAACATATGCTTTGACTATGATATGTTTTGCGAGATCAAGCCACCAGATATGCCGCAGTGTCAGCCTCTTGACCAGGGCAGGCTAGACATGTATGGTGTGGGCACGATCAGAGCTAATCTGGGAGAGTATGTGAGTGCACAGGGCACTATCACACCAGTAGACATAGAGTTGACAAACGTCTACTGGGTGCCGGCCAGTCCCATCAACATCCTTTCAACAAAGGAGTTGAAAAAGTCCGAGATATACTTGCATACGGGCAAGCATGCAAACCGGGTAGTGATGCCTGGGTTTCATGACCAGAGCTATGGGTTCCACAGGAACTGTGAGCAGGGTGAGGATGAGGATGGAAAACCTACTCTGACATGGTTCTGTGGGAAAGGCAGGCCGATATGGCAAATGCGGCCGGTAGATAGAGGAGCAGCCTGGACAAGTGCGAATACCTTGTTTCATAGGAATGGGAAATGGGTACGTGAGCAGCAGCAAGTTGCTGCAGTGACCGGTGTACCGAATGAACAAGGATATTCCTTCCAGGTTGATCCATCATTCCTAGTGCATATCGCTTTTCACCATGCTGGCAATCGGGTACTCCAGTTGATGAGAGACAACCCACAACTGTATGACCTGAAGATGCTGAAACCTACGGGGGTAGCGCTTCAGTGTCATGGTTGCCACGTGGCTGAACAGAGAAGTGGCGATAGAGCACAGCACGGGGGCAAGGTGACGGAGAATGCCACCTATGCTGGAGAAGTGTTGCATGCTGATCTAGCAGGGCAGATCAAGCCAGTAGGAATCGGGGGTATGAACTACATACTGGTAGTGGTGGATGAGTACTCCCGGTACTCCCATGTGATTCCGTTGAAGTCCAAGAGTGGGGCTGCGGAAATGATATGCCTGCTGATTGAACGAATCCGCACTCAGATCGTGTATGATAGAGAGGTTGGGGTGCGGAGGCTGCACACTGACCAGGGTGGTGAGTTCAGCTCTAACCAGCTGGCTCAGTACCTCGCGTGGCGTGGCATTGAGCACACGTACACTGCCACGTGCCAGCATGAGTCCAATGGAATGGTGGAGAGAAAGATCGGTGTGCTGAACAGGAGTGTGAGGGCAAGCCTGCTACAAGCAGCTGTGCCTGCATTTCTGTGGCCAGAGGCGTATATGTGTGTGAACCATGCACATAACCTGACGCCTAGCACAGCTCTAGAGGGTGTTAGGCGGAAGGAGGCCAAGCAGAAACTGGAGGAGAGACATGTGCAGACCAGTCGTGACCCGTGGTCAACGAATGAGGCTGTGAGAGCTGCACAGTTGCAGACGAGGAGAGCTCAGGCTCAGCAGATGAGTCTGCAGGCTCTGGCTGATGAGGGTATGGCCAGGGGCGATGGGAAGTTTGTCGCCCAGTGTGTGAAGAATGTTGATGTCAGGCAGATTGTGCCATATCTATTATGGTTCAGGAATGTGAGTGAGGACACGTTCCATCTGGTGGTGGCCCAGGTGAAGCCTTTCGGGTGTCCGATGTATGTATATGCCCGGAGAGAGGACTTCAGACACCTGGATGAGAGAGGAGTGCTCGGTTTCTACATGGGACCGGGTGGTGGTCCTCACATGGATAGAGCTTACGTGAAGCGAGGGAATGGGGGAGCAGTGCGTATGTATAGGCATACGGCTTCTCCACCAGCTCTGCTGAGAGAGTTCGCGAAACGTTTCCACATGTCGGAGCAAGCTACGGTGGATCCGGTCATGTTGGAGAACTACGAGCTGGGAGAATTCGAGATCATGCCCGATGAGCATACTCGTGTAGTACCTGACGTTGGTTTCTTGCCCAACATGCAGAAATGGTTGAGATCAACTAGTGTTAGGGCAGTACGACCACCAGCCAGTCGAGATCACATGATGCCAGAGAGGGGCAGAAATGTGGATTGGGCTGAGGGGGAGCATCCAGCGCTGGGGCACACACACTGGGAACCAGGCAGGCAGTTGCATCGGCGCTATGTGCCGGATGATGAGTTGCCTGAGGGTGAGCCGCCGTTTTCACCGCGTGTTTTAGGCTCTGAGCTGATAGCCAGGCATGAGCGGTGGCACACGCCTGAGATCAGTGAGGCAGTGGTAACAGCGCGTTGCGCTTACACGGCCGAGGACTGTGTGAACAGGGTACCACACTGGGAGTATGATGCGGTTCAGCAACCATCCGGTCCGCACAATGCTGAGATGCGACCGAGAGATGTGATCCCTACGCGGGATAGAGCAGTGCTGGATTTGAGTGGCTGCCGCATTGAGCCACAGGGTAGTGAGAATGATGAGTCTGAGGGGGAGGAACAGCCAGGGGCTGCCAGTGACTCGGCTGAGTCGTTCTCAGGGGCATCTGAGCCCTCAGAATCTCGGTCTCGATCGCGCTCGCGTTCACCGCAGCGAGTCCAACGGTCGATGGGCAAGGCGCCGAGTGAGCCACCCCCACCTGCGAAATCTGATAGCCACGGGAAGTACAACCGAAGGCAAGGGTCAGCGGTGTCAGGACGTGCGGTACGCTGGGAGCATGATGAGCCACGGCATATGCCACAGTGTGCTGATAGTCAGGGGCAAGGCAAGCTACGGCATGTGCCTAGTGGAGGAGAGGCAGGCGGAGCTGGCTCAGGGGGAGAGTTAGCACCAAGTGCCGCAGGAGGCAGCGGAGAACATCTGGATCCACCACAAGAGGTGAGGGTTCGATGGGTTCCAAAACCTTTCAAATTGATTCGCAAAACCTTAAGACCTGCTGTCCATGCTGTGGGAGTGAATGAAAGTGAGAATGCTGCTGTTGAGCGCATTTCCCCGGATGATGCACGTGAGCATGATGATGCTGGGAGCTCCACAGTAGTCCATATGGAGAGTGACGTCGGTGTCTGGGCGGATGGAGTGTTTGCTACGGCTGACAGTGTGACTCCTGATGCAGAAAAGACGACGGGGCAGGAGGTGATTCCGAGCAGTGGCAAGACTGCTAGCCGTAGTGAGTCCCGGCGTGCAGCTGCTGCGAGGAAGAAGGTCAAAGCTGTGCTGGACGATCCAACGGTGCAGCAAGCCATGAGAGGCTGCCATCGTGAGCAGTGGATCATAGCAATGCTTGATGAGTTGACCTCCTTAAGGGAACATGATGTGTTCGAGTTAGTCAGGTGCCCAGCAGGAGTGAAGCCTGTGACAGGCAAGTGGGTGCTTAAGATTAAGCGAGGAGCACAGGGTGAGATTGAGCGATTCAAGGCTAGATATGTAGCCAGGGGATTTACGCAAGTTGAGGGCGTAGATTTCTTTGAGACATGGGCACCTGTGGGCAGCTATGCTACCTTCAGGGCTCTGTTGTCTGTCTGTGCTGTAGAGGATCTGGAGACAAGACACATAGACATTAAATGTGCTTTCCTGAATGGTGTTCTGGAGGAGGAAGTGTATGTGGCACAACCTCCGGTACTGGATGATGGGTCTGGTATGGTGTGGCGCCTGAAAAAGGCGTTGTATGGTCTGAAGCAAGCTGCCAGGGAGTGGCATAAGGCGCTTGCAGAGCTCTTGTTGAGAATGGGCTTTGTGAGATCAGCCAGTGACCCCGCACTGTTTATTTGCAAAGTAGGACGATGTCTTATTTTCTTATGGGTCGATGATCTGTTGATCTTCGGTCGTAAGGAGCAGATGGATGATGCCATCAGCAGGAAACTTGAGGCATTTGAGGGTCGTGACCTGGGGGAGCTGGGATATGTGCTGGGTATGGAGGTCATACGTGATCGGCCTGCTCGCACTATCACCATAACGCACAGAAAGAACATCAGGGACATGCTGGAAAGGTTCAGTATGAGTGAGTGCAGAAAGGCACCAACGCCGTTGGTACCAAAGCAGAAAGTGTTTAGTCTGAAGGATGATCCTAGCCAGGAGAAGGCTACTGTCGCAGAGCATAAGAGGTTTATGCAAGCCGTAGGAAGCATCCAGTATGTGGCTGCTGTGTCGCGTCCTGATATTTCCTTTCCGGCTAATGTCTTGGCTAGGCATATGGCTGGGAGTGCGAAGTGTCATTGGGCTGCTGTCCAGCATGTACTGAGATACCTGCGAGGGACCATAGATCTTGGCTTGACTTTTAGTGGCTCCAATGAGGGAAGTGAGGTGTTGGGAGCATTTACGGATGCTGACTTCGCCAATGGTGCTTGCTTGAAGAGCGTGTCAGGAGTAGTAGTCCGGATGCATGGGAACTGTGTGTTCTGGTGTTCGAAGAGGCAGACTATTGTGGCTGGTGATACAACTGAGGCAGAGCTCATTGCTATGAGTTCAGCAGCCAATGAGGTGATGTGGGCTAAGCAGTTGTGCACTGATCTTGGTTTGTCGGCTGTGAAGCCAACGCTGTGGGGTGACAACAAGAGTGCCAACTTGCTAGCTGTGAACCCCATCTCTAGTGACCGCTCCAAGCACATCAGGGTCAGGGACCTGAGGGTCCGCGAGTTCGTAGAACTCGATGAGTTAACTATCAGCTGGGTTAGCACGGTAGACATGCTAGCTGATATGTTTACAAAGGTGTTGGCGGGACCAGCACTGGCAAAATTTAGAGATAGACTACAGCTTGCGGTAGTACAAGCCTAGTCTAGGGGGAGTGTCGTGATCCAGCCATGCACAGGACTACGGTCACCATGCATGGAGTGGATGCACGGTGCTGATCCGGAGTGGCTATGGGACGCCATGCACCGATGGCTTACCATATGCACGAGCAATGCATGCTAGATTGCGTGCCAGCAGACAATGATTCTGATCGTATCCGTATGAGTCGTTTAGAGAACGCTTATATAGGCTCTGTCGATCGTAGTGTAATCACTCTTCTCTGCTAAGTCTCACGTGCTATAAATCCAAAGACTGAGAGCGCACTGTCACAGCGGAGGCCTGTACACCAGCCAGGTATGTGACAGCGCGACCCCCTGCGCACAGCTACACAGTGCTTAGATCCCACAGTGCCTTTAGGGCTGCGGTCCACTGAATTACGACAACCACACCGTGACACACCAGTATAGCGATAGATATAGGACCAGCAGTCAAGTTTTACACCTTAGATGGACAGCAGCCAAATCGTTCCCATCGACCAGAACTCGCTGCCACGCCTGCGAGCGCTGCACCCCCCCGCGCCCCCTCCAGAGCACGCAACGCAGCCTACTCCAGCCGGCAGCCGCTCAGCGGAAGTCTCAGCGGCGCGGTTGAGGCCATCCTGCAAAACCTGACACATGGCTCAGCGGCTGGCCCCAGCGGGTGGACATACGAGCACGTCCGCAGCGCCAGGTTGTAAAATGAGCCAACGTGCGAGGCCATGCGCCGCTTGGTTAACCTTTTGCTGTCGGGCACCATCCCCCATTCCGACCTGCTGCTCGCCAGCCGCCTGATCGCCATCGCCAAACCGAACGGCGGCGTTCGCCAGATCGCTATCGGCAAAGTGATCATGTGCCTCGCCGGTACCTGCGCGCTGGCGTGCGTCCCAGAAGCGCCCTGCCTGCTTGCCCCGCACCAGATTGGGGTCGGTGTCCGCGGCGGCCCTGAGATTCCGAGCTACGCGCTGGCCCTGGTCTTCTCAGATGCGGAGACGGTCACAGTGCAGCTCGATCTTGCAAACGCGTTCAACCTGATTGACCGTGAGACCATCATCGCGGTGATTGACGCGCAACTCCCTGCCCTGGCCGCATTCGCACGCATGGCGTATGGAGCGCCATCGCCGCTGCTGGCACGTCAGCAGGACGGGTCCAACGCGGTTCTGTGGAGTGCATCTGGCGTGAAGCAAGGCGACCCCATCGGCCCCCTCAACTTTGCCATCGCGTTCCGGCCCACTCTGTTAGCGGCGCAAGAAGCGGCCCCTGACACGTTAGCCATCGCGTGCCACGATGACCTGACGGTGCAGGGCACGGAAGAGCAAGTGGTCGCCATGGGTCGAGTTGTGCAATCCCGCCACCAGTGCAACAAGCAGAAGACGCTCGTCCACTGCACTGATCCCGCCAAGGCCTCGCGCGCGGCCGCCTGCCTAGGCGCCACGGTCGCCACTGACGGCCTGGTCGCATGCGGCGCGCCACTGGGCACCCCTGCCTATGTGGAGGCGTATGCGCGCCGTAGATGCAAACGCACCGTCGAGCTCATGCAAAAACTGGCAGGCCTCCCGCTGGCAGCCCAGACACGGTGGGCTGTCCTCTTCCAGTGCCTGCAGCATCGCGAAGCACACCTGCTGCGCACTACCGACTGGGCCCACCTCGACAACCCGCTCATGGGCGTCGAGAACGCCAGCATACACGCCATTTGCCGCATCATCGAAACGCAGCAGCTCACCGACCTGCAGCGTGAGCAGGCCTTGCTCCATCATAGACATGGCTGCATGGGTCTGCGATACTACACAGCCGACGTTGCTGACGCAGCGCGACTCGCGTCGGCAGCGGTTGGGCTCGCGGACGGCATCGACGGCGGTAAGCCGTTCCGCGGCGACGCCGCAGTGCAGCATCAAGCCTGCCTGGCACGCTTGCGGAAGGCATGGCCGGCCGTGCATGGAATCTCGGACAGCCCAACCCCTGCCGACGCCTGGGCGTCTGACGCTGGCTGGAAGCTGCGCATGACGCAGCTCCATAGCGCACTCACCCGGGCGGAGGCCGACGCGTGCTGGACCGCCACGCGCGACCATCTCGACACCCTGAAGCACGGTCCGAATCCCCAATCGGCGGAGACGGCGTGCGCTGATCTCGCTCGCCTCCTCAGCTGGTCTGGCTTGCTGGCCTCGGCGTTCCTCACTGCCTGCCCCGGCCCGGTGACGGGCCTGACCGAACATGAACTCCAGGTGGCTGTGCTACTGCGACTGGGTGAGCCGCGGGTACCCGCCTTGGGACTCGGAGGAGGCCTGCCCCTGCGGCCGCGTTACTGTGTCCGGTACGCACAGTGTCATATGCGGCCAGCTATGGGCGACTTCAGTCCTAAATCACGACTTCATCACCGTAACTTGGAGGCGGGTGCTCATGAGCGCGTCGCTCGCTTCATTGCTTGAGCCGCACATTGGCAAGCTCCCCGGACGCATACGCGTGCTCCCCCTCCTCGGCAGCCGGCAGCCGCCACCAGCCGCGCCACCGGCGGATTTCACACGCCCGCCGGCTGCGCCGTCTGCGAGTGCACCGGCCGCGCCATGTCAGCGAGGCCCGCCGCCGCCGCCGCCGCCGCCACCGCCACCGGACCCCCCTGCCGATGCTGCGCCAGTCCAACCTCCACCCCATCTCTCGCAGGACCCCCAGGCTTTGGACGTGCCTCCCACCCTTCATGGCACCCAAGCCCCTGCTCCGGCCTCCCCAGCACCCACTGCCGCTACCCCCCCCCCCCCCCCCCCCCCCGCGGCCCACGCCCCGACGCGCGACGCGCCCCCCGCCCCTGACCGGGAGGCAGCGCCCCCTCCCGCACCCCCGCCCCGATCGCAGCGGCCTCCGCAGCGCGGCGACCTCCTGGCGTTCCTCACCACACCCATGGCGCTGCTGGACGTGAAAGTGATGCATCCGCTTGCCAGGTCACATGTGCGCGGTGCGTCACGTGAGGCTGGTGCGACCGCCGAGAAGGGCGAACGGGAAAAGCGCGACAAATATGGCGCCATCACAGGCGCCGCCCAGTTCATCCCGCTTGTGCATGACGTGTGGCAGGGTTGGACGGGACGCGTACCGCTTCTCCAGACAGTCGCGGAGGTAGCTGCGGGACACGGCGCGGTGTCAAAGCGTACTTTCTTGCTCAATGCCATGCGCGACCGGTCCACAACATTGTGCCGCGCGCTGGCGCGCCAAGCCCGCGCGGCCGCGCCCCTCCGTGCTAGACTGGTCGGACGGGTGCTGCTGCCGGGCCTTCCTGTCCCCCCGAACGGCCTGCCGGCGCTGACAGGCCATCACGCATAGGCTTGCGTCGTCACGTCCGAAGCCTGGAGGGCCTGCGAGAGATGGGGTGGGGGCCGGACCGGCGCGGCATCGGCTGGGGGGTCCGGTGGCGGCGGCGGCGGCGGCGGTGACTGCGGCGGCGGCGGCGGCGGCGGCGGGTCTTGCTGACACGGCGCGGCCGGTGCACTCGCAGACGGCGCAGCCGGCGGGCGCGTAAAGTCCGCCGGCGGCGCGGCTGGTGGCGACTGCCGGCTGCCGCGGAGGGGGAGCACGCGTATGCCCCCGGGGAGCTTGCCAACGTGCGGCTCCAGCGATGAAGCGATCGACGCGCGCATGAGCACCCGCCTCCAAGCCACGGTGATGAGGTCGTGCTTTAGGACTGAACTTGCCCATAGCTGTCCGCATATGACACTGTGTGTACCGGACGCAGCCACGCGGCCGCAGGGGCAGGCCTCATCCGACTCCAGGACGGGTAGCAGCGGCTCACCCAGCCGCAGCAGCACGGCCACCTGGAATTCATGGTCGGTCAGGCCCGTCACCGGGCCGGGGCAGGCAGTGAGGAACGCCGAGGCCAGCGAGCCAGAGCAGCTGAGGAGGCGAGCGAGATCAGCGCACGCTGTCTCCGCCGATTGGGGATTCGGACCGTGCTTCAGGGTCTCGAGATAGTCGCGCGTGGCGGTCCAGCGCGCGTCGGCCTCCGCCCGGCTGAGCGCGCTCTGGAGCTGCGTCATGCGCAGCTTCGAGCCAGCGTCAGACGCCCAGGCGTCGGCTGGGGTCGGGCTGTCTGAGATTCCCTGCACGGCCGGCCATGCCTTCCGCAAGCGTGCGAGGCGGGCCTGGTGCTGGACCGCGGCGTCGCCGCGGAACGGCTTGCCGCCGTCGATGCCGTCCGCGAGCACCGCGTGCGCAACTGCTGCCGACGCGAGGCGCGCGGCGTCAGCAACGTCGGCTGTGTAGTGTCGCAGACCCATGCCGCCATGTCTATGAGGGAGCAAGGCCTGCTCACGCTGTAGGTCGGTGAGCTGTTGCGTTTCGATGATGCGGCACATGGCGTGTACGCTGGCGTTCTCGACGCCCATGAGCGGCTGTTCGAGACGGGCCCACTCGGTAGTGCGCAGCAGGTGTGCTTC
Source organism: Ulva mutabilis (assembly GCA_900538255.1). NCBI lineage: Eukaryota > Viridiplantae > Chlorophyta > Ulvophyceae > Ulvales > Ulvaceae > Ulva > Ulva mutabilis. The sequence continues at coordinate 85,186 of UNSF01000199.1, read as the reverse complement.
GCGATGTTGCAGGCACTGGAAGAGGACAGCCCACCGTGCCTGGGCCGCCAGCGGGAGGCCTGCCAGCTTTTGCATGAGCTCGACGGTGCGTTTGCATCTACGGCGCACATACGCCTCCACATAGGCAGGGGTGCCCAGTGGCGCGCCACATGCGACCATGCCGTCAGTGGCGACCGTGGCGCCTAGGCAGGCGGCTGCGTGCGAGGCCTTGGCGGGATCGGTGCAGTGGACGAGCGTCTTCTGCTTGTTGCACTGGTGACGGGATTGCACAACTCGACCCATGGCGACCACTTGCTCGACCGTACCCTGCACCGTGAGGTCATCGTGGCACGCGATGGCTAACGTGTCAGGGGCCGCTTCTTGCGCCGCTAATAGCGTGGGCCGGAACGCGATGGCGAAGTAGAGGGGGCCGATGGGGTCGCCTTGCTGCACGCCAGATGCACTCCACAAAACCGCGTTCGACCCGTCTTGCTGACGTGCCAGCAGCGGCGATGGCGATCCATACGCCATGCGTGCGAATGCGGCCAGGGCGGGGAGTTGCGCGTCAATCTCCGCAATGATGGTCTCGCGGTCAATCAGGTTGAACGCGTTCTCGAGATCGAGCTGCACTGTGACCGTCTCCGCATCTGAGAAGTCCGGGGCCAGCGCGTGGCTCGGAATCTCAGGGCCGCCGCGAACACCGACCCCAATCTGGTGCGGGGCAAGCAGGCCCGGCGCTTCTGGGACGCACGCCAGCGCGCAGATACCGGCGAGGCGCATGAATGCTTCTCCGATAGCGATCGGGCGAACGCCGCCGTTCGGTTTGGCGATGGCGAGCAGGCGGCTGGCGAGCAGCAGGTCGGAGTGGGGGATGGTGCCCGACAGCAGGAGGTTGACGAAGCGGCGCATGGCCTCGCCCGTGCGCTCGTTATACAACCCGGCGCTGCGGACGTGCTCGTATGTCCACCCGCTGCGGCCGGCCGCTGAGCCCTGTGTCAGGTTCCGCAGGATAGCCTCAAACCGCGCCGCTGAGACTTCCGCTGAGCGGCTGCCGGCTGGGGTAGGCTGCGCTGCGCGCTTTGGAGGGGGCGCGGGTGGGTGCAGCGCTCGCAAGCGTGGCAGTGAGTTCTGGTCGATGGGAACGATGGGGCTGCTGTCCAAGCAGCGCGCAGCGCGGCCAACATTGCCGTTGCATGCATGTCGGTGCATGCGCCCTGCCATTGCGATGTCCGCCACAACTTCCGTGCGAGTGCGGCCGGGGTCGCTATGTTCAGCTGTGTCAAGCAACATCTGCTCCCTGGTCCGCTTCCGGATCTCGCGCACGCGGGCATTGACTCGCCTGGCGCGTCCCCTGCTTGCGCCAGTGTTGCCGAGGGCCTGGCTGGGCAGCAGGAGTAGGAGCCTGAGCTCTGTCTCTACACTGGGTCGGTGACCGCGCTCGGCCGCATCGGCGGTACGTTCCAGCGCTGCGGCCACAACGTCGGCCCAGCTGGATCTGCATTCGTTCGGCACACCCTGAGGGATCCGCACGTCCGGGTAGGGGGCCTCCAGTGATGGCGGCGCGTCTGAGGCTGGCTTCGGGTGGCAGCCCCGGCAGTGGGCAAGCAGATCGCCGGCGGCGCGGAAGCGGCGAGGGCACGCGGGGCAAGGCACATGCAGGTCCTCGTGCACAGTAGTGCTATGCTGTGGGAGCGAGGCTGGGGCCTTCGGGCGTGATTACGCTACGCTGGCGCGAAGTGGTTGGTGCACGCGCACCCGCAGAAAGTGTTGTGAATGTGACACAGAGCCAGCTGGATGGCACAGCATGTCCAAATAGCAATGAGATGCAAAAAACTCAGTTGGTTGGCAGTACAGTTGGATAGCATGTGTGATGCACACGTACTGTACTTGGCTGTTGGCCAGAGGCAAGTTGCCGTTGGTTGGCAACGAATCACAGGTAATGTCTCGCCTGCACTTTCCCTTGATCATGAGGCAGGACTGGCAGATCGGATGGTTGGCAAGCGCACACCTCCCTTAAATTGTTTCTGGTGCCAGGGAACGACAACGGAGAACTGTTGCTATTGGCTTGCTGTGTCATGCGGAGCCGGAGCACGTGGCATTGAGTCTGCATGCCGAGAGCAATGATACACAGTCCCAAGCTCCACAGCCCTGGTGATTATATGTGCGCTCAAATAATTGAAGGTATTAGGCGTGTTGCGCCTGGCGAGAGCTCGCGAGCATGCGAGCCGGCGCGGTTTTGCTTGAGCATACGCGAATGCCGAAGATCGGCAGAGTGCTCGCAACCCAATCTGCGAGTCAATGCTGATAGCATGGATCCTGGTAGAAGCTGGCTCAATTGGCTGTCTGTTGGGATCGTCCAAATATGCGATGCATCGCGGGCGACAAAGATAGACCTGAGGAATCCCGACACAGCGCTAGCACAGCCGATTCGGCAGCAGTCAAATCGAACAGCAGGTGATGATGCTGACATAACCGTGCGTCAAAAGTAAATTTATATGAGCTGAACTGTCTCCGTCTGGGCCCATGGGGTGTCAGTCTCCTGGTCAACGGCGTGCACCACCGGCCATTGCAATTGCCTGGACTAGATCTAGAGGCTATGTCCAGCCTTGTTTAAGAAGGAATGGAATGTGACAAGCGGCAAGCGAGCCGCTCAGCCGCTCCAGTGCACTGTTGAGGCATGCTTAAGCTTGACATGCTTAAGCTTGGCACAGCAAGCACGTCGCCATCCGCGCTGGCGATAGTTCGTTCTGGCATTTGCTCGTGCGGCGCATGACCTTGGTGCTTGCGGTGGCCGGTCTGTCTGTTTGCTGTCTGTTTGCTTGTTGCCTGGTCTGTTGCCTCGGCGCTGCTGAGTCCTAGCGGTGGCCGGTCTGTCTGTTTGCTGTCTGTTTGCTTGTTGCCTGGTCTGTTGCCTCGGCGCTGCTGAGTCCTAGATCTATCACTGTGTAACACAGCAAGCACGTCGCCATCCGTACGGGTGACAGCGGTTAACCGGTAGCCGGGTGGTCTAACGGAACGTTCCCATGCATGTATAGCAGATCGACATTGCGCAGTTGGCTTTCCATCGGTCTCCATTGCATGCGCTGCGAGGCAGAGCCAGAGCCGCTACGCGGATTCTGCAGTACAGCTACCATATGCAGCTGCAGTATTCGACTCTGGGCGAGGGGCAGCAACACATACAACGTTGACGTCCGGGAGTGCGGGAGTCACGCATGTGTGTCCGTGTCAACCGCGCGCGAGCCGGATATCACGAGCTGAGCTTGCGCCGACGTGTACATCGTTGAACACTCACACACACACTGCAGCCCGTCGTCAGCGACGCGCGAACAGAGCCTGACCAGCAGGGCGCGCCTGCATAGTTGCGCACGCTCAATGGCCTCGAATTTCCTGAGAGCCAGGCCTGGTGCGACTGAGCTGACTGCCACGGAGTTCCGCGTGAATGTGCGCTTGCGCCTGGGTGAGGCGCTGTTGCCCGGCCAGGAGGCGGACGGCGACTGCGTGTGCGGCCGAACATCGCCTGCTGATGGTTCGCATGCCCTCATGTGTTACACAGTGATAGATCTAGGACTCAGCAGCACCGAGGCAACAGACCAGGCAACAAGCAAACAGACAGACCGGCCACCGTAAGCACCAATGTCGTGAAACCGGGAAGTCAGTGAGCACTCGATGAAATTACACAGAGGTGCGACATTGACATGCAGTGAGCCAGCAAACACACCTGTCGTGAAACCGGGAAGTCAGTGAGCACTCGATGATGCTCACCAACCACAGCTAGACTATATACATTCAACGTCCCGGAATCACAACTCTGATCATCAACTAGCATGGACTGGTACGTCATGCATTAGCCACTCGCACTATCCACTCAGCACTAGACTAGACAGCTTCTCTCAACACTCCCACGTAGTCTAGGGCACAACACCAAGCGTCTGGCGATGCCGTTCAAACAACAGTTGGGGCAATGGCTTTGTAAACACATCTGCTGGGTTCTCGGCCGTTGGCACCGGAACAAATCTCATCTGATGTCGCTGGACCTTCTCTCTCACATGATGATACACAATCTCTATGTGCTTCGTACGTGCAGCTGACAAAGGGTCCTCAATTAAGCACTTCGCTGCTCGATTGTCAATACCCACTGGTATACATGTAGACCCCAATCCCACTTGTGGAGCCAAATCAAAGAAGTATTGGACTTCCTTAGCAACTTCTCCCGCTGCTATATACTCTGCCTCAGATGACGAGCGGCTCAATGTTGGCTGCTTTGAGGACTTCCATGACACACTTCCTAGACCGCATTTAATCACAAAACCTGTGGTCGATTTGCGAGTCTGAACACAACCAGCCCAGTCAGAGTCACAATAAGCATGCAAGGCACATTCAGAACCACCTAAGCACAAGCTGTAGGAGACAGTGCCATGCAGATAAAGCAGAACATCTCTCAGCCGAGCGAAGTTGCTGCATGTTGGCTGAGCGGTGGACCTGGCCAGAAATGACACAGCAAAGGCAATATCTGGCCTGGTGTAGTTGGCAATGTGCAACAGTGCTCCCACAATGGACTTGTACTGTGAGACTGCTGCAACATCTGTGACATCTGAACCCTGGTGGATCCTTGTAGACATTGGAGATCATGGGAATGGAAACAGGCCAGGCGTCTTTGAGCTCATGCTTATCAAATCAACTTCTCAATGTGACGCTGCTGCTTCAAACAAATGGTCCTCTGGAGGCGGTTCCGTTGGATTGACATTTGGAGGAAGTACTTCGACTCTCCTAAATCCTTGCCGGGGAATTTGGACAGAATTGCCTTCTTGACGGACTGAACGCTGGACAACTTCTTGGCTGCGATCTGAATGTCGTCAACGTAGCACAAGATGAGCATGAAGCCAAGCTGCTCTGAGAACAACATGAACAATGCGCCGTCACTCTTGTTCTGGACGAACCCGAGGAAGACAATGTGGGCTGAGAGTGTCTTATTCCAGACACGAGGAGCCTGCTTGAGCCCGTAGAGGCTCTTGTTGAGGAGACAGGCACGGCCGGTGCTGTCAGCAAAGCCAGCTGGCTGTTGCATGAAGATCTGCTCCTCAAGGTCTCCTTGGATGAACGCATTCTTAATGTCAATCGCATGACAACCAAGATCGTAGCTGGCCACGATAGAGAAGAACAGGCGCACTGTGCTTGCGCGCACCACGGGCGCAAACACTGCATTGTAATCAATCCCTTCTTTCTGGTAGAAGCCTTTGATCACAAGCCGAGCTTTGTATCGCTCGATGGAGCCATCTGCGTTGAGCTTTCGCTTGAAAACCCACTTGCATGGAATGACTTTGTAGCCTAGGGGAGCCATCATGAGCTCCCACGCATTCATGGGACACCAGAGAGTTGAACTCTTCTTCAGCTGCTGTGCGCCAAAATGGCGCTTCTGGACCAGCAAGTGCTTCTTGCATTGTCTTGGGCTCCGGAGGGAGCCCTACAGCTGAAAATGTACCTGTGCATTGTGCGGCAGGCCATGAAGGTACCTCTGGTACAGCTCCTGAGGTGGTTGTCTGTTGCGCGCTGGGTTGCGCCGAGGCGTGGTTGGCTGGGAGCTGGGCTGCGGCGTTGCTGGCGCGGGCGCCTGATCCGCTGCTTCATCAACATCGAACAGTGGATTGCTCGCCATGAGCTGCTGCATCTGCTGTGGCTGCAGTGCATGCTGCTGTGGAGCCGGCTGCAGCACGGGCTGCTGAGTCGGCTGTGTAGGCTGTGGTGACTGCTGCTGTTGCGCGACATGGTCCATCAGATCTGAAAGCTCTTCAAGGCGTGCATCACTCGCTGGAGCTGCTGACTCATCAAATCTGACATCTCTGGAGATCTCAACTTTGCCGCTGGGCAAGAGGACTCTATAGGCTTTGAAAATTGGGCTGATCGTACCCAAGAAACTTGCCTGCTGTCGCTTTGGCCGGGAGCTGGCCTTTCTTGCGCTTCTCTGTTGGAATGCGCATGTGGCAGGTGCAACCCCAGACGTGCAGGTTGCTGATGTCCGGCTTCTTGCCCTTCATGAGCTCCCACGGGGACGCACTACCGTCACTGCTCATGATGTTGGACAGGTAAGCTGCATGCCTCACAGCTTCTACCAATACATTCTGTTCAACCCTGCATCAGCAAGCAGGGCGCCACGAAGGTCTGACAATGTGCCGATGGCACGCTCAGCATGCCCATTCTCCTGTGGGCTGTACCCTGACGTCGGCTGGGAATCAATTCCCTCGCTCCTCAAGATATTTCTGCACCTTCTGGGAGAGAAAAACTGTGTCGCGGTCATACCGGACAGCACCGACGTCTGCTTTGTACTTCTTCTCAAGATGCGGAATGGCCTTCAGCAGCACATCAGCCGCATCAGACTTGTTGGTCAGTGGAAGCACAATCTTGTAACCGCTGAAATCATCAACGATCACCAGGTAGTAGTGAGACCCGCTGGGCGATCTCACGAATGGACCTGCCATGTCGACATGCAAGCGCTCCAACTTGGAGGTCGCTCGCTCATGGCGTGCTGGAAAGGGAGCTCTTCATCTTCCCTTCCGCACATGGCGTGCAAACAGCTGTGGACTTCAGCTGCTTCTCAAATTCGTGCGCAGGAGGCAGTCCTTGCACGGTTTCGCCTCGAGACATCTTGGCAAGGGTGCTGAAGCCGGCATGACCATACCGGCGGTGCCACAGCAAAGCATCTTGGACTTGTGACGCAAGTGCCGTCTCGGGCATCTGATCTGAGACCTGTGGCTCACAGTCGACTTCGTAGAGGCCATTGACATTGGTGGCAATCAACAGCTGTTTGGATTTCTTACGAAGGATGATTCTGCCTCCTCTGCCGGTGTAGGACATGCCCGCATCATCAGCGCGGCTGAGGGAGATCAGATTGTGCTGCAACTTCGGAACGAGCAATACATTCTTGAGCGTGACACGATCACCATAATGGTTGATGACCTTGACGGTGCCGATGGCAGTGACTTCTTCCGTCTGCTCATTTGCCACAGTGCATGTGGTCTTCAGCGGCTGCGCATCATGGAGATACTCAGGCCGGTTCACCATGTGGTCAGTGGTGGCGGAGTCAAACAGCCATTTGTCTCTGGCTGTAGACACTTTGCTGGTGGAAATGCAAACGAATGCACTAGCTGAGCTGGAGGTCTGGTTGGCGTTGGATCCTCGGCCACGACCTCTGCCGCCACGGCCACGGCCACGGCCTCTGCCACGGCCTCTGCCACGGCTGGAGTCATTGCTGTATGACTTCTGATCGTTTTGCAGCTTGAAACACTGCAAGATCTGATGGCCTGACTTGTGGCAATATTCACATTTTATCCGTTGCTGACTGGAATCAACTTGATATGCTCCAGAATGTGACGTGGCACCTGAGCTGTCATGCAGCTTCTGATAGAAGGTGCCACGTAGATTCTCAGTGATGTCGGCAAATGAAGGCAGCGATTTTTGGGCCGAAATCGCCTGCGCCCAGGCCATGTAGTCTGTTTCATCTAGAGCGGCAAGGAACATTAGACTGAATTCTGCTTCCTTGAACAGCTGTGCTGAAATGAGCTCAGCGCGGAGCTGCTCTGCTCTGGTCAGAAACTGATCAAGCGACTCATCCGGTATCTTGCGAAAGCAAGCTTGGCTGCGTGAGATAGCCATCTTTCTCGCATTGCTTACCCCACTGAACTGTTTCTTCAGCGCTTCCCACGAGTCTTTGGGAGGCTTTAAGGGGTCTATGACATGTATTAAATCATCGCCGACATTGCATGAAATTGCAAGTCGGGTGTCATTCAACTTTTGGTCATCCCCAGCACCAGTCGTAACAGCGTCCCAGCACTCGACACTGCGAAGCAGTATCTCCATGCGCTGAAACCACTGAACGGCATTGGCCTGGGTCAGCTCAAGGCCTAATTTAATATCCTTGGGGTGCATGATAACGCAGTGGAGTCGTGAAAAGCCCATAACCTGTCGTGAAACCGGGAAGTCAGTGAGCACTCGATGAAATTACACAGAGGTGCGACATTGACATGCAGTGAGCCAGCAAACACACCTGTCGTGAAACCGGGAAGTCAGTGAGCACTCGATGATGCTCACCAACCACAGCTAGACTATATACATTCAACGTCCCGGAATCACAACTCTGATCATCAACTAGCATGGACTGGTACGTCATGCATTAGCCACTCGCACTATCCACTCAGCACTAGACTAGACAGCTTCTCTCAACAACCAAGCTTCAGGCCACGCGCCGCACGAGCAAATGCCAGAACGAACTAGCGCCAGCTTGAAAGCAGACACTCGCACACCGCGCAGCACCAGCCCACGCGCACACCAAACACACAGCACGTGCCGGACCCACAAGCGGTCGCCGACTCGACACTAGCAGTCTGCACCGGCGCGCGGCAGTGGGGGTGGGGGAGGCCGAAGCCGAGGCTAGTGCCATGAGGATGTGGGGCACGTCCTCAAGCCCTCATATGTGTTACAAAGTGATAGATCTAGGACTCAGCAGCGCCGAGGCAACAGACCAGGCAACAAGCAAACAGACAGACCGGCCGCCGCAAGCACTAAGGCCACGCGCCGCACGAGCAAATGCCAGAACAAACAAACGCCATTGCGAAAGCTGACACGCACACACCACGCAGTACCACGCAGGCCACGCGCACACCAAACACACAGCCAGTACTCGCCGGGCCCACAAGCGGTCGTTGACGCGACACTAGCAGTCTGCACGGGCGCGACAGCGCGCGCTACGGCCATGTCCGAGGCCGCGAGGCACAGCCTGCTCACGCTGTAGGTCGGTGAGCTGTTGCGTTTCGATGATGCGGCACATGGCGTGTACGCTGGCGTTCTGAGCGCCCATGAGCGGCTGTTCGAGACGGGCCCACTCGGTAGTGCGCAGCAGGTGTGCTTCGCGATGTTGCAGGCACTGGAAGAGGGACAGCCCACCGTGCTGGGCCGCCAGCGGGAGGCCTGCCAGCTTTTGCATGAGCTCGACGGTGCGTTTGCATCTACGGCGCACATACGCCTCCACATAGGCAGGGGTGCCCAGTGGCGCGCCACATGCGACCATGCCGTCAGTGGCGACCGTGGCGCCTAGGCAGGCGGCTGCGTGCGAGGCCTTGGCGGGATCGGTGCAGTGGACGAGCGTCTTCTGCTTGTTGCACTGGTGACGGGATTGCACAACTCGACCCATGGCGACCACTTGCTCGACCGTACCCTGCACCGTGAGGTCATCGTGCACGCGATGGCTAACGTGTCAGGGGCCGCTTCTTGCGCCGCTAATAGCGTGGGCCGGAACGCGATGGCGAAGTAGAGGGGGCCGATGGGGTCGCCTTGCTTCACGCCAGATGCACTCCACAAAACCGCGTTCGACCCGTCTTGCTGACGTGCCAGCAGCGGCGATGGCGATCCATACGCCATGCGTGCGAATGCGGCCAGGGCGGGGAGTTGCGCGTCAATCTCCGCAATGATGGTCTCGCGGTCAATCAGGTTGAACGCGTTCTCGAGATCGAGCTGCACTGTGACCGTCTCCGCATTGAGAAGTCCGGGGCCAGCGCGTGGCTCGGAATCTCAGGGCCGCCGCGAACACCGACCCAATCTGGTGCGGGGCAAGCAGGCCCGGCGCTTCTGGGACGCACGCCAGCGCGCAGATACCGGCGAGGCGCATGAATGCTTCTCCGATAGCGATCGGGCGAACGCCGCCGTTCGGTTTGGCGATGGCGAGCAGGCGGCTGGCGAGCAGCAGGTCGGAGTGGGGGATGGTGCCGACAGCAGGAGGTTGACGAAGCGGCGCATGGCCTCGCCCGTGCGCTCGTTATACAACCGGCGCTGCGGACGTGCTCGTATGTCCACCCGCTGCGGCCGGCCGCTGAGCCCTGTGTCAGGTTCCGCAGGATAGCCTCAAACCGCGCCGCTGAGACTTCCGCTGAGCGGCTGCCGGCTGGGGTAGGCTGCGCTGCGCGCTTTGGAGGGGGCGCGGGTGGGTGCAGCGCTCGCAGCGTGGCAGTGAGTTCTGGTCGATGGGAACGATGGGGCTGCTGTCCAAGCAGCGCGCAGCGCGGCCAACATTGCCGTTGCATGCATGTCGGTGCATGCGCCCTGCCATTGCGATGTCCGCCAACAACTTCCGTGCGAGTGCGGCCGGGGTCGCTATGTTCAGCTGTGTCAAGCAACATCTGCTCCCTGGTCCGCTTCCGGATCTCGCGCACGCGGGCATTGACTCGCCTGGCGCGTCCCCCTGCTTGCGCCAGTGTTGCGAGGGCCTGGCTGGGCAGCAGGAGTAGGAGCCTGAGCTCTGTCTCTACACTGGGTCGGTGACCGCGCTCGGCCGCATCGGCGGTACGTTCCAGCGCTGCGGCCACAACGTCGGCCCAGGCTGGATCTGCATTCGTTCGGCACACCCTGAGGGATCCGCACGTCCGGTAGGGGGCCTCCAGTGATGGCGGCGCGTCTGAGGCTGGCTTCGGGTGGCAGCCCCGGCAGTGGGCAAGCAGATCGCCGGCGGCGGCGGAAAGCGGCGAGGGCACGCGGGGCAAGGCACATGCAGGTCCTCGTTGCACAGTAGTGCTATGCTGTGGGAGCGAGGCTGGGGCCTTCGGGCGTGATTACGCTACGCTGGCGCGAAGTGGTTGGTGCACGCGCACCCGCAGAAAGTGTTGTGAATGTGACACAGAGCCAGCTGGATGGCACAGCATGTCCAAATAGCAATGAGATGCAAAAAACTCAGTTGGTTGGCAGTACAGTTGGATAGCATGTGTGATGCACACGTACTGTACTTGGCTGTTGGCCAGAGGCAAGTTGCCGTTGGTTGGCAACGAATCACAGGTAATGTCTCGCCTGCACTTTCCCTTGATCATGAGGCAGGACTGGCAGATCGGATGGTTGGCAAGCGCACACCTCCCTTAAATTGTTTCTGGTGCCAGGGAACGACAACGGAGAACTGTTGCTATTGGCTTGCTGTGTCATGCGGAGCCGGAGCACGTGGCATTGAGTCTGCATGCCGAGAGCAATGATACACAGTCCCAAGCTCCACAGCCCTGGTGATTATATGTGCGCTCAAATAATTGAAGGTATTAGGCGTGTTGCGCCTGGCGAGAGCTCGCGAGCATGCGAGCCGGCGCGGTTTGCTTGAGCATACGCGAATGCCGAAGATCGGCAGAGTGCTCGCAACCCAATCTGCGAGTCAATGCTGATAGCATGGATCCTGGTAGAAGCTGGCTCAATTGGCTGTCTGTTGGGATCGTCCAAATATGCGATGCATCGCGGGCGACAAAGATAGACCTGAGGAATCCCGACACAGCGCTAGCACAGCCGATTCGGCAGCAGTCAAATCGAACAGCAGGTGATGATGCTGACATAACCGTGCGTCAAAAGTAAATTTATATGAGCTGAACTGTCTCCGTCTGGGCCCATGGGGTGTCAGTCTCCTGGTCAACGGCGTGCACCACCGGCCATTGCAATTGCCTGGACTAGATCTAGAGGCTATGTCCAGCCTTGTTTAAGAAGGAATGGAATGTGACAAGCGGCAAGCGAGCCGCTCAGCCGCTCCAGTGCACTGTTGAGGCATGCTTAAGCTTGACATGCTTAAGCTTGGCACAGCAAGCACGTCGCCATCCGCGCTGGCGATAGTTCGTTCTGGCATTTGCTCGTGCGGCGCATGACCTTGGTGCTTGCGGTGGCCGGTCTGTCTGTTTGCTGTCTGTTTGCTTGTTGCCTGGTCTGTTGCCTCGGCGCTGCTGAGTCCTAGCGGTGGCCGGTCTGTCTGTTTGCTGTCTGTTTGCTTGTTGCCTGGTCTGTTGCCTCGGCGCTGCTGAGTCCTAGATCTATCACTGTGTAACACAGCAAGCACGTCGCCATCCGTACGGGTGACAGCGGTTAACCGGTAGCCGGGTGGTCTAACGGAACGTTCCCATGCATGTATAGCAGATCGACATTGCGCAGTTGGCTTTCCATCGGTCTCCATTGCATGCGCTGCGAGGCAGAGCCAGAGCCGCTACGCGGATTCTGCAGTACAGCTACCATATGCAGCTGCAGTATTCGACTCTGGGCGAGGGGCAGCAACACATACAACGTTGACGTCCGGGAGTGCGGGAGTCACGCATGTGTGTCCGTGTCAACCGCGCGCGAGCCGGATATCACGAGCTGAGCTTGCGCCGACGTGTACATCGTTGAACACTCACACACACACTGCAGCCCGTCGTCAGCGACGCGCGAACAGAGCCTGACCAGCAGGGCGCGCCTGCATAGTTGCGCACGCTCAATGGCCTCGAATTTCCTGAGAGCCAGGCCTGGTGCGACTGAGCTGACTGCCACGGAGTTCCGCGTGAATGTGCGCTTGCGCCTGGGTGAGGCGCTGTTGCCCGGCCAGGAGGCGGACGGCGACTGCGTGTGCGGCCGAACATCGCCTGCTGATGGTTCGCATGCCCTCATGTGTTACACAGTGATAGATCTAGGACTCAGCAGCACCGAGGCAACAGACCAGGCAACAAGCAAACAGACAGACCGGCCACCGTAAGCACCAATGTCGTGAAACCGGGAAGTCAGTGAGCACTCGATGAAATTACACAGAGGTGCGACATTGACATGCAGTGAGCCAGCAAACACACCTGTCGTGAAACCGGGAAGTCAGTGAGCACTCGATGATGCTCACCAACCACAGCTAGACTATATACATTCAACGTCCCGGAATCACAACTCTGATCATCAACTAGCATGGACTGGTACGTCATGCATTAGCCACTCGCACTATCCACTCAGCACTAGACTAGACAGCTTCTCTCAACACTCCCACGTAGTCTAGGGCACAACACCAAGCGTCTGGCGATGCCGTTCAAACAACAGTTGGGGCAATGGCTTTGTAAACACATCTGCTGGGTTCTCGGCCGTTGGCACCGGAACAAATCTCATCTGATGTCGCTGGACCTTCTCTCTCACATGATGATACACAATCTCTATGTGCTTCGTACGTGCAGCTGACAAAGGGTCCTCAATTAAGCACTTCGCTGCTCGATTGTCAATACCCACTGGTATACATGTAGACCCCAATCCCACTTGTGGAGCCAAATCAAAGAAGTATTGGACTTCCTTAGCAACTTCTCCCGCTGCTATATACTCTGCCTCAGATGACGAGCGGCTCAATGTTGGCTGCTTTGAGGACTTCCATGACACACTTCCTAGACCGCATTTAATCACAAAACCTGTGGTCGATTTGCGAGTCTGAACACAACCAGCCCAGTCAGAGTCACAATAAGCATGCAAGGCACATTCAGAACCACCTAAGCACAAGCTGTAGGAGACAGTGCCATGCAGATAAAGCAGAACATCTCTCAGCCGAGCGAAGTTGCTGCATGTTGGCTGAGCGGTGGACCTGGCCAGAAATGACACAGCAAAGGCAATATCTGGCCTGGTGTAGTTGGCAATGTGCAACAGTGCTCCCACAATGGACTTGTACTGTGAGACTGCTGCAACATCTGTGACATCTGACCCTGGTGGATCCTTGTAGACATTGGAGATCATGGGAATGGAAACAGGCCAGGCGTCTTTGAGCTCATGCTTATCAATCAACTTCTCAATGTGACGCTGCTGCTTCAAACAAATGGTCCTCTGGAGGCGGTTCCGTTGGATTGACATTTGGAGGAAGTACTTCGACTCTCCTAAATCCTTGCCGGGGAATTTGGACAGAATTGCCTTCTTGACGGACTGAACGCTGGACAACTTCTTGGCTGCGATCTGAATGTCGTCAACGTAGCACAAGATGAGCATGAAGCCAAGCTGCTCTGAGAACAACATGAACAATGCGCCGTCACTCTTGTTCTGGACGAACCCGAGGAAGACAATGTGGGCTGAGAGTGTCTTATTCCAGACACGAGGAGCCTGCTTGAGCCCGTAGAGGCTCTTGTTGAGGAGACAGGCACGGCCGGTGCTGTCAGCAAAGCCAGCTGGCTGTTGCATGAAGATCTGCTCCTCAAGGTCTCCTTGGATGAACGCATTCTTAATGTCAATCGCATGACAACCAAGATCGTAGCTGGCCACGATAGAGAAGAACAGGCGCACTGTGCTTGCGCGCACCACGGGCGCAAACACTGCATTGTAATCAATCCCTTCTTTCTGGTAGAAGCCTTTGATCACAAGCCGAGCTTTGTATCGCTCGATGGAGCCATCTGCGTTGAGCTTTCGCTTGAAAACCCACTTGCATGGAATGACTTTGTAGCCTAGGGGAGCCATCATGAGCTCCCACGCATTCATGGACACCAGAGAGTTGAACTCTTCTTCAGCTGCTGTGCGCCAAAATGGCGCTTCTGGACCAGCAAGTGCTTCTTGCATTGTCTTGGGCTCCGGAGGGAGCCCTACAGCTGAAAATGTACCTGTGCATTGTGCGGCAGGCCATGAAGGTACCTCTGGTACAGCTCCTGAGGTGGTTGTCTGTTGCGCGCTGGGTTGCGCCGAGGCGTGGTTGGCTGGGAGCTGGGCTGCGGCGTTGCTGGCGCGGGCGCCTGATCCGCTGCTTCATCAACATCGAACAGTGGATTGCTCGCCATGAGCTGCTGCATCTGCTGTGGCTGCAGTGCATGCTGCTGTGGAGCCGGCTGCAGCACGGGCTGCTGAGTCGGCTGTGTAGGCTGTGGTGACTGCTGCTGTTGCGCGACATGGTCCATCAGATCTGAAAGCTCTTCAAGGCGTGCATCACTCGCTGGAGCTGCTGACTCATCAAATCTGACATCTCTGGAGATCTCAACTTTGCCGCTGGGCAAGAGGACTCTATAGGCTTTGAAATTGGGCTGATCGTACCCAAGAAACTTGCCTGCTGTCGCTTTGGCCGGGAGCTGGCCTTTCTTGCGCTTCTCTGTTGGAATGCGCATGTGGCAGGTGCAACCCCAGACGTGCAGGTTGCTGATGTCCGGCTTCTTGCCCTTCATGAGCTCCCACGGGGACGCACTACCGTCACTGCTCATGATGTTGGACAGGTAAGCTGCATGCCTCACAGCTTCTACCCAATACATTCTGTTCAACCCTGCATCAGCAAGCAGGGCGCCACGAAGGTCTGACAATGTGCCGATGGCACGCTCAGCATGCCCATTCTCCTGTGGGCTGTACCCTGACGTCGGCTGGGAATCAATTCCTCGCTCCTCAAGATATTTCTGCACCTTCTGGGAGAGAAAAACTGTGTCGCGGTCATACCGGACAGCACCGACGTCTGCTTTGTACTTCTTCTCAAGATGCGGAATGGCCTTCAGCAGCACATCAGCCGCATCAGACTTGTTGGTCAGTGGAAGCACAATCTTGTAACCGCTGAAATCATCAACGATCACCAGGTAGTAGTGAGACCCGCTGGGCGATCTCACGAATGGACCTGCCATGTCGACATGCAAGCGCTCCAACTTGGAGGTCGCTCGCTCATGCGTGCTGGGAAAGGGAGCTCTCTTCATCTTCCCTTCCGCACATGGCGTGCAAACAGCTGTGGACTTCAGCTGCTTCTCAAATTCGTGCGCAGGAGGCAGTCCTTGCACGGTTTCGCCTCGAGACATCTTGGCAAGGGTGCTGAAGCCGGCATGACCATACCGGCGGTGCCACAGCAAAGCATCTTGGACTTGTGACGCAAGTGCCGTCTCGGGCATCTGATCTGAGACCTGTGGCTCACAGTCGACTTCGTAGAGGCCATTGACATTGGTGGCAATCAACAGCTGTTTGGATTTCTTACGAAGGATGATTCTGCCTCCTCTGCCGGTGTAGGACATGCCCGCATCATCAGCGCGGCTGAGGGAGATCAGATTGTGCTGCAACTTCGGAACGAGCAATACATTCTTGAGCGTGACACGATCACCATAATGGTTGATGACCTTGACGGTGCCGATGGCAGTGACTTCTTCCGTCTGCTCATTTGCCACAGTGCATGTGGTCTTCAGCGGCTGCGCATCATGGAGATACTCAGGCCGGTTCACCATGTGGTCAGTGGTGGCGGAGTCAAACAGCCATTTGTCTCTGGCTGTAGACACTTTGCTGGTGGAAATGCAAACGAATGCACTAGCTGAGCTGGAGGTCTGGTTGGCGTTGGATCCTCGGCCACGACCTCTGCCGCCACGGCCACGGCCACGGCCTCTGCCACGGCCTCTGCCACGGCTGGAGTCATTGCTGTATGACTTCTGATCGTTTTGCAGCTTGAAACACTGCAAGATCTGATGGCCTGACTTGTGGCAATATTCACATTTTATCCGTTGCTGACTGGAATCAACTTGATATGCTCCAGAATGTGACGTGGCACCTGAGCTGTCATGCAGCTTCTGATAGAAGGTGCCACGTAGATTCTCAGTGATGTCGGCAAATGAAGGCAGCGATTTTTGGGCCGAAATCGCCTGCGCCCAGGCCATGTAGTCTGTTTCATCTAGAGCGGCAAGGAACATTAGACTGAATTCTGCTTCCTTGAACAGCTGTGCTGAAATGAGCTCAGCGCGGAGCTGCTCTGCTCTGGTCAGAAACTGATCAAGCGACTCATCCGGTATCTTGCGAAAGCAAGCTTGGCTGCGTGAGATAGCCATCTTTCTCGCATTGCTTACCCCACTGAACTGTTTCTTCAGCGCTTCCCACGAGTCTTTGGGAGGCTTTAAGGGGTCTATGACATGTATTAAATCATCGCCGACATTGCATGAAATTGCAAGTCGGGTGTCATTCAACTTTTGGTCATCCCCAGCACCAGTCGTAACAGCGTCCCAGCACTCGACACTGCGAAGCAGTATCTCCATGCGCTGAAACCACTGAACGGCATTGGCCTGGGTCAGCTCAAGGCCTAATTTAATATCCTTGGGGTGCATGATAACGCAGTGGTAGCGTGATGGGCCCATAACCTGTCGTGAAACCGGGAAGTCAGTGAGCACTCGATGAAATTACACAGAGGTGCGACATTGACATGCAGTGAGCCAGCAAACACACCTGTCGTGAAACCGGGAAGTCAGTGAGCACTCGATGTTGCTCACCAACCACAGCTAGACTATATACATTCAACGTCCCGGAATCACAACTCTGATCATCAACTAGCATGGACTGGTACGTCATGCATTAGCCACTCGCACTATCCACTCAGCACTAGACTAGACAGCTTCTCTCAACAACCAAGCTTCAGGCCACGCGCCGCACGAGCAAATGCCAGAACGAACTAGCGCCAGCTTGAAAGCAGACACTCGCACACCGCGCAGCACCAGCCCACGCGCACACCAAACACACAGCACGTGCCGGACCCACAAGCGGTCGCCGACTCGACACTAGCAGTCTGCACCGGCGCGCCGGCAGTGGGGGTGGGGGAGGCCGAAGCCGAGGCTTTAGTGCCATGAGGGATGTGGGGCACGTCCTCAAGCCCTCATATGTGTTACAAAGTGATAGATCTAGGACTCAGCAGCGCCGAGGCAACAGACCAGGCAACAAGCAAACAGACAGACCGGCCGCCGCAAGCACTAAGGCCACGCGCCGCACGAGCAAATGCCAGAACAAACAAACGCCATTGCGAAAGCTGACACGCACACACCACGCAGTACCACGCAGGCCACGCGCACACCAAACACACAGCCAGTACTCGCCGGGCCCACAAGCGGTCGTTGACGCGACACTAGCAGTCTGCACGGGCGCGACAGCGCGCGCTACGGCCATGTCCGAGGCCGCGAGGCACCGGTCCTAGGAGCCGTTGCCTCGGCCAGCCCGGCAGCCCGAGCGGTGTCCGGGGAGGGGCGCAGAGGAGAAACGGCGGACGTGCGCTGCGAGGAGAAAAGAGGGAGGGAGAAAAGAGGGAGGGATCGGGTGCGGGGGGGGGGGGGGGGGGGGGCTGCGGGGTGAAATGGGTGGAGGCGGGGGGGCTCGCCGGGCGAGATGGGCGGACTGGGGGGGGGGGGGGGGGGTGGGGCGACGCAAGCCTATGCGCGATGGCCTGTCAGCGCCGGCAGGCCGTCTGTGGGGTTATGTGCACTGCAAACTCAAAATCCAATCATACCAGTCTGATGTGACTCTGCGTGTCGTTACTATGGTACCAGGAGTAGACGTTATTCTTGGAGATGACTGGTTTCACGCAGAGGGTGCTTGCATTGATTATGGCAATTCTGATGCTCGAACGTACGTGCCTGCCAGCATGTGGCTCCGTCGCAGACGAGTGCGCCTAACGCCCCACAGCGATGGGGACAGCACCACTCCTGCAAGCCCATCTCTTGCACAGGATGGCACTATACCTCTAATGTCTCACATTCAAGCCATGCGTCTGCTAACACGGCCTTGTACAGACCGTCTAGCACCGTTCTTGATGGTTTGTCGTGAACAAAAGGGTGACACCTCGCAATCGCGCGACCAGCAAGTTGACTCATTGTTATTTGAGTATGCAGATGTGTTTGAGGCACCACGCGTTGGCGAACGGGTAGATGATACTCCCGAAGGCATTCGGATGCAGCCCGATGCCGCTCCGCCGAACAGGCCAGCTTTTACACGGTCCATGAAAGAACGCAAAGAAGTAGAGCAGCAGGTCCAAGAGCTCTTGGATGCCGGGCGCATTGTCCCGTCTGCCTCTGCGTATGGTGCACCAGTGTTGTTCGTTCCAAAGCCGGACGGCTCACTGTGCATGTGTTGATTGCCGCGCACTTAACAAACTCACGCTTAACAATAAGTACCCGTTGCCACGGATTGATGATCTGTTGGATAATCTGGGTGGTGCAAAGCACTTCACCTCCCTGGACTTGACGTCAGGTTATCACCAGATAGGCCTGCACTCCAGTGACTGGGAGAAAACGACTTTCAACACGCATATTGGCAAGTATGAGTGGCGAGTGTTGCCATTCGGACTGTGCAATGCGCCTGCGATATTTCAGGCCACGATGAATCGCAGCACCCCAGGCGCCACTTTGGTCGATCGTGCCCAATCGACCGCAGCACCCCGGACGCCACTATGGTCGATTGGGCCCGATCGACAACATAGCCCCCATGGAGCCACGAGGACCGCTGCAGACCGCTGCACGGCCTCTCACATGCCCCTTGCCCCGCCTTAGCCCTCCCCCCCCTGCCCTACCTCTGCCCCCTGCCCCCTTGCTGCACAAAACCCTCATCTGCTCTCCTAACATGCTGTTCACGGCCACGCCAATGCTGCGACGTCAACACTGCTGCCATTGGCGGCTGAAAGCAAGTCTGCAGGCCTTGTGTGCGCCACAATGGCTCCAGGACTCCTACTGAATAGCCTCTTCCAGCGCTGCCGCAATCTCGCGTTCAAGGTTGGCTAACTCTTCCTGCAAGATAATGTGTGTGAGGCGAATGTACTAGCTTGCACCTGTTCCTGATGACTTGCAGACCACAGTAATTGTGATTCACATCACAACAGACCAGATCCCAACACAGATGAAAGGTACATGTTGCGAGAGGGATCTTACCTGAGTAGCGAGTAGCTTCTGCCATATCCCAGCGCATGGCCCTGATGTTGCAGGGGGCCCGTCAGCTGCAGGTCCGAGCAAGTTCTTTAGATTAGTCACTGTGTCCTGCAGTTTTGAGGCACGCGCCCCTGTGGCCTGTACAGCACGGTGCTGTTGATGTTGGACATTGTCTGCTGTATTCCGGTTTCACCTGGCAGGTGGTGGTGGATGGCAGGCTCGGGTACAGGTGGAGGAGTATCAAAAGCAGCCACAAAAGTAAGTCAGGACGTACTGTTGGGGTTGGATAAAATGCAGCTTGGTCTGAGGGCCTGGTAATTGAGGCCTCTACGGCTGTCGAACATGTGGGAGCTGACAGGCTGTTTGCCACAGCTTGGCTCTGCTCAACATCGTTGGTAACATTCAGCTTGCGGCGGACGGCCTTTCCCTACACATGACAATGGGTTGGCAACGCTACAAGTGATTTGGTGTTCGACCTGAATGCATACAACCTGTAGGCGCACGACGCTGTACCAGCCACTTACCTGTCAGGTTCAGTGCATTGGCAACTTCAGCGTGCGATACTAGCAGATGGATGGAAGCGTGCCTGATCAGCCTCATCCACATTCTGTGACGTTTCGGATGCTTTCGCGGGTGACTCAGCCACATCTTCTGCGGCCTCGGCTGCAGTCTGTCCTGCCACCTGCGGCGCCTTCTTCAATGCCTTGCGCTTCACAGGTCTCTGTTCTGACTCTTCCAACAGGTCAGCAGGAACCGCATAAATCCCATCCATGGCCCACTCTTCGCACGTGCGGGGGGCTGCAGTTGGATCATCTGGACTCGGGACCTGCAGGTCACATACATTGACGTGTCTAGGCACAGAACCGCGCAAAGCAGCAAGCAGGACATCGCTACGGCTTACCAATACTTGCATAGGTAATCAGATTCAGCAACGTCCATTGTACACGCTTTGACACCCTACACGCATACCCCAAGTACCAGCCAATCGTAGCACACTGCACGGGCAGCATACCAACTTTGTAGTGAAGGCCCTCAACATCTTAGCTTCGAGGCGGGTAGGAGGCATCTCTTGCCCAGTGCTGATACCGTACTCCTTATCTATGGCGCTGTTAACACTTGATACACGTTTTCGCACATCAGCATACCTGCGTCGGACCCAGAATCAATACAAGCATGGCTCCCGAACAGTTGCCCCGCGCGACAGGTGAGATAGACGGCGCGTACGTAATACCATGCTCCTTTGCAGCTACCTTTCACATGCTCGTCCAGGCTTTGGATAGATTCCGGCTGAGCTCGATGGCGTTCCTTGCACCTTGCTGTTCAGCGGCTGACATGGTGGAGCCGGCAAAGAAGTCTTTGTGGTCTTGCGGAACATGCACACCATGTTCTGGGGCAATGCATCTATGGTGACTCGCATCGAGCACGAACACATTATGTGGGCCCTGCACGGCTACAATCGACCAAGACACCCCGGACGCCACGTTGGTCGATTGTACCCAATCGACCACGACCCGCCGGACGCCACCAGGCTCACCTGTGACACATGAAGCTGCACTAGACACAGCCGCTGTCGTGCCTACCATCTGAAACGACGATCGTGGCATGGCAATGCAACCGCCGAATGGGATGCATGGCAGAACAGAATGACCTGGACCGCTAGCCCCCGTGCTCGATGTTAATACCACTCCACATCTGCGAAACCAGTGCGCTGGAAAAAGTACATTGACCACTGCATCAGCAAAGCCGAGCTGTGGTAGTCACTTCATCCGGCCGATTGAGAGACTGACACAATGTCCGGATGGGATTCGGTGTCAAGAAAACGGCTGGATCAGCTGGACGTGCGGCGTGCAAGTTTAGGAACATAGACAGCACGGTGATTGTCGGTACGTTGCAGCGTACATGCGGGAGGAGGGCAAGCGCACCGTCTCGGCAAACATGTCGAACGCCTCAACAACCGACTATAGCATGATGGCCCCTGGCTTGCTTGCCCTGACGAACTTCACGAAGAGGTCTTTTACAATCTTCGCATCATGACAGCGATCCAGCGACGCCTTCATACCTTCTGGGATGTCCTTCAAGATGCTCTGTATCTTGTCGGTCGACCGCAGGAATCGTGGCTTCCACGTAACCCATGGCGACACAGACGCCTTCCGCCCACCCGCGCTTGTACTCAAACGCACTGTGTCCATAGAAACAGCGGTTGCGGTGGCAGTGAGCACCGGGGGTTGCTCCTGAGCCAGCGTGCAGGTGAAGAGCGGTAACCATACCGCCTGCTTCCCCACAGCCGCTGCGGCAGTTGACATAGTGACATCCATAAGCGAATTGAAGTCAGCATACTGTAATTCGATGTAATATGTGGGATTAGGCCTGCTTGTCACCCGCAGCGTCGCGCTGCTGAAGGGCCGCTTCGCACCACACGCCGAAATGATAGTGTATGCCACAGCCCTCCCCCATGGTGTGTTAGAATAAGTAGACTTCCATTCAAACGGTGGAGCATTGCCGGCACTGCAACAAGCGCCGGCTAGTTGACAAGCCGTGCAGTTGTTACTTGGTGTTACCGCGGGCCGGCTGTTGGGGCCCAGTTGTATAATCAGGGCAGCAGCAGTCACACAATACGCAAATTGATAGTAGACGATATCGTACTGCAGCATGATCGTGGTCTCGTCCGTCTGCAGGCCCATCTTGCACAATGTACTCCTGTGGCGACGACGGTAGGCCCTGTCCGTCGGCAAAATCGAGTCGAACAAAACTTAGTAATGCGAGATATATCAATAGGCATGATAGAAGACTGGGCGTAGAAGACTGTACATGCTTCACCCTCAAAGGAAGCGTTCACACGCGAGTGTGGGCAGAGGGTGTCGACTAGACTACCCCCGTCAAGTCGGGAGTGTGTCTACAGGAAGTGTGCAGTGTGTGACGCTCGCTACCCGGTGGCATTCCGGATGCGCTGCGACATAGCTTGCGTGGACCCGTCGTCAACCTTTATATAGGCTTTAACTTCATCCCAACAGTCGTAACACGATGGCAGGCGCGCTCAAGAAGAAGCTCCGTCGCAGGGCTCAAGATATCGATGATCACTTCGCCCAGTATGGAATGCGCCGTGTGCCTACGGATACCAAAGACTCTAGGTCTTTGTTCAAGTGTGATCACTGTCTAGGTTTTTTCGATAATGTGGCTCATGCGGAGCGCCTTTTTAGAGTCATTGTTTGTCCTAAGCGGGCTGCGGCGTGGAGATCAGCTGTTGCACGGTCCGTTGATTATCCTTTGCTCAATCACTGTGCGGTAGTTGATGATGGCTTGCGCTTCCCCCGCGAGGCAAGTGCTGATGCGCTCCTGGACGGCATTGGAGCAGTAGAGCTCGCGGGCACTACACAAGACCCGCGAGATATCGGGGGACTCATGCCCCAAGATTCCCCGCCTCCACCATCACCCCTCGCTCCACCAGCACCCCTGCTACCACCAGCACCCCTCCCTCCACCAGCACCCCTCCCTCCACCGGAACCACATCCACACGATTACCTCGTCCCGGTCGAAGACCCCGCAATCCCACAGGCACCGGTAAGCTGATACTGCCCTGTCACTGTGTATATCGCATGATGGTGTCAGGCGCGCATACCGCTCCTTCAACATATGCAATCCAGCAATAAGTTGCAGGTACACCTCATCGCTGCGGCTTCGCTTCCCGTCGAGGCAGACCCCCAGTACGATGGGCTTGATCAACTCGGCGACGAAGATGGAGAGGAATGGCATGACGCCCTGGAGCCAGATGATGAACAACCAGAGGAGGAGGAGGAGGAGGAGCCCGTTAAGGCGCCCTGGCGAGACACCAGTGCCTATCCCAACTTCCGCCTGGCACATTCCATCGTGGCTGGGCATTCGGTCAAGGTACGTGAGGTTGCTGTGTGGCTGGCAAGGCTGGCATCAGAGCATCGTATCACGAATTCGGCCATGGACTCATTCTGCCAGATGGTGCATTTCCTGCTGTTACCAGAGGGAAACCTGTTCCCCAAATCGTACCACATGCTCTGCTGTGCACTCGCTGTCGAAGATAGCCATGACTGTGAGCGGACATCTGTGACGCTTGCTGGGAACTCTTCCCGGACATCCCGGGTGACTCACACGCGGTCCATGCTGATGAGGTCTGCCAGCGGCCGGATTGCAACAACCCCCGATTCAAGCGTGGCCCGGGAGGTCATGTCTCCCCCAAGCGTAGCACATTTTACTTCGGGAATGAGGGCACCTTTGTGGACCTCGTATGCAAGCCAGATATGCTGCCAGCCATCGTGAGTCACCGCAAGCAGGCTTTCGAGGATCCATAGTCCTTTTGGAACTCGCCCGCCGGCCGCGAGCTGAACGCCCGGTGTGGGAACAAGTTTGACGAGACGTCTATAAAAGATGACGAGTTTGCAGTGCTCGTGAGCCTAGGTGCGTCACCTTTGCATGCGTGTCCTCCTCCTGATCTTCGGACGAGTGCGTGTCGTGATACTTGCCTGCAACCGTGTCCTCAGGAGGTGACTCCCGGTGCAGGGGCAGACGTTGGTCAGCTCTTTGTTAACAAGCAGCATGGCGCCCTCTTCTGGGGCATCCGGCTCCAGGAGCTGCACGACAGGATGGCCGCGAAGAATGACACCTGGGCTCCCCTGGGCGTTGTGGAGGGGCCGACCGAGCCCAACCGTCTGGACAGCGTCTTGGATTCTCTGGAGGACCTCTTCCTCGCACACGACCTTGGTGCGGTATACACTCCTGACTGGTGCACTGCCCATCAGTGTGCCAACTGCGAATCGGTTATTCAGGCGCTGAACTATGTGTTCACTTGCCTGCACTTGCGTGCCGGTGCTTGCCTGTCGCCCTCACACGCACCTCCCACCATGTGAGGTAGCCTCTGCAGGCAGGGACGGAACCACCCCGATCATTGTGGAGATCTGGGAGGACCCTACTGATCCAAACAGCAAGAAGAGGCTAGTCAAGCTGTGGCCGGTCTGTGGCTGGGCAGAGGGAGACATCCCTGTGCTCGAGAAGCTGGCCAACGCCGTTGGTCACGGGGCCAAGTCAGCAGCGGAAGCGCATCCGCGAGCCCGCTGTACAACAGCAGCCCAACGCGGCGCCGCCGCCGCCTCCGCGCCTGCCTGATGGCGGCCGCGGGCCCAGTCCCCCACCCGTGATGCTGGGTGCTGGCACTGACCTCACAGGTGCGGAGCGGCTGGAGGTGTTGCCTGCGCCCACCAGCGAACAGGCGTGCCTGAAAGGGCTGCTCTACATCATTTGTGCCGAGCACGCAGACTTTGCCAAGCGTGGCTGGCCGAGTCACACGAGCCTGGGGGACCGTGCCCGGCGCCGGGCCGTGTGTGCTTCACTCGGGGTTGCGGTGGACGGTGAGCCTGTTGATATGGTGAAGCTCTACATGCGGAAGCATGTGCGAGCGGCACTGCCCATCGGCGAAAATGTCAGCTTTCAACAATGCACGACTCAGCGGGTCAAGGACAATATTTTGTTCCTAATAGAGTACCTCTTCCCAGACCACGCGAAACTGTATGTGGGCCAGTTTAAGTACTTTGTTGAGGTGAGATATCAGAAGTTTACCGAATTGGGTGATCAGGATGATGATGCAACGTACGCTGCAGGCGCAGTTGACACAGTGTGCAACCTGTTCAATGCTGTAGTGGTAGACAGTCCAGGTGCCCTGCCGCCCGATCCGGAATTGGGCCGTCCACCTGAGTTGTACATGGTCAGGTCATTGTTGCCCGAGTCCGGGAACAGGTGGTTCGCAGGTTGCTGGGTGGTGGACCTGCGGTCTGTGACACTGAATCTTTTGTCCACGCCGGCAGTCCATAATGGGCGGATGTTCTCGACGGTGTCAAAAGCGTCTGGACGAGTGGGGAGCGTATTGGACAAATGATCACAGTACAACTCGTAAGTGACGCCCCCTCAGTACCAGTGTCCTGAACGGCGACTAGTAAAATCGCGACGGCCCTGTGTGTACCAGCCAGCCCTCCGAAGGCTGCGGGGAACTGGCATGTAGCAGCGAAATCCTGTACTCAACGCAAGCTACTTCCGGGTCTGCATTTGTAGTACAGTAGTACCAAAATATCCCCACACTTCATGCAAACACAAAAATGTACCTGGCCTGGCAGTCCCTCACGCACCAGCAACCTTTGTGGGCCTCGTCTGATTAATGGTCTGGATAGTCATTCCATGTGCATGTAATACCTCCCGGAGACCACAGTCATGACAGCTGAAAACACGCAGGAGTTGGCAGTTACAGGTATGCGTTTTGCCGGCCGGCAGTACCACCAATTTGTCATGCACAAGACGCTAGGTTCCGCCCGGCCCTAGGAAAGATGTGCAGCAGGCTGTCTCTGGGTCGTCCAGGCGTGTACCCTGAGTCCGAAACGGCACTACATCTACAGTACGACAACCCCCCTCATTAACCGCTGGGGTGGCAGGCGATGCCAAAAAAGGTCTTCCTCATCCCCCTCATCCCTGCTCTGGAACCCTTAAGGTGTTGGGATCAAGCCTGGTTTGGCTGAGGGAGCTGTCCCATTGTACATAGCTGGAACTGATTCTCTCACCCTCGAGCATGGGCTCCTGGCAGTTATCCGACAGGAGCAAGTCCCTGCACGCCACAGTGCGGGGTCTTGGACAGGCTCGCAAAAGATCGGCCCCAGCACCTACAGAAAAGAAGGCAATACGCTTTCACTTGGAGGCAAGCAGGCAAGCACGGACCTGAGAAGGTTGTGAGACCGGCGCCGAGAAGGAAAATAGCCACAACTCGACAACAGTGGGATCCACGCGATGCCAGTGTAGCCCACGATCCAGTTCGCGCGGGAAAGCTGCCTCACTAACACATTGTGATAACTCTAAATCCCTGTAGGGATTGATGGACCTGTTGCGCATAGGGCGCTCCATTGGCTGGCAGCAAGGTTGCCGGATACGCAGGCTGGCATCAAGCGCTATGCGGCTTGGTGCGGTGCTATTCGACACGGTAGGTATCTGCTACGAGATGAGTCGACGCTGAGCATTGCGGCGCGTGTATCTGCACCGCCTCAGAACGACGGTAGTCCGTGCATGAGGTACCTTGCACTGGTGGGCACCGGTGTGCAACTCGCGTGAGCGGGTCCTATTGTGGGAAAGTATAGGAGGCCCACTCAGTAGGCTATAAACTTCTGCTTACAGTGCTGTTTACTGCAACCGGAGAGTTTATTTTGCCCGCCGGCCATACTCCACCATGACAGCGCCAGAAGACGTGTTGTTGGAGACGTACCGACGTGAATTGAGTAATGCGATCAAGGACCCGTATGGCAGTGGTCATTACAGACTCTTCTTGCGGAACAGGGTTTGTAGCCTAGCCGATAGCGGCGTGGGACCTAGTGGGGTAGGCAGCGTGTCGTCGGACGACCTCCTGAACTTGATCCATCCTCGTGATCGTGCAGCGGCTGCATGTTGCCTTGAGCAGTACAATACTCATCGGGATCAACTCCAGGCTGCGGCTGATCGGCAGCCCACAACTAACCAGGCAGCACGTGCTTATTGGGACTTCAGGCTGAGAAGCCTAGCAGCGGCTCGCCAGAGTGCCACGGAGAACCCGCGTCGTCGAGATGGAAGTAGATACTCCCTCCAAGCGCTACAAGCCGGCCTGGAGTGGAGCGGCGTACTCAAGCCGCAAACCTCGGACTACAGGCGTGAGTCAGACGCGCTTGCGAGTGATGCTGGCCCAGTGGCCAGTATGGCTGTGGCAGCGACGTCTGCAGCAGGCCCGGCAAGCTCGGACATGCAGGCCTCAGGCCTGCAGCCCGGTCTATGTCTCCCTCCTGCAGAGCTGCAGGAGGACACGAGGCATTCCCCGCGGGCACTGGGGTCGGCCACATGCATTCCATGTCTCCCATCGGCCATGGCCATGTGTATGGCAGATAGCCCACCCCCAATCCCCCCAGAGAGGCCTGATGTTGAGTCCGGCGGTATGCCGGCTCAGTCAGACCCCCCCCCCCCCCCCCCCCCCCCCCCCCACCGATTACCTTTCAAAGCTTGCCATGGCGGTGGGCGTTACGGTAAACTAAGTGCCAAAGTCTCGGCTGGGGGTGTGGTAGCCAGTGCCTGTACGCCCCCTTCGCCCGTACACTGGGCGAGCTCAAGTGGTTGCCGCGCGGGCTGACCTCAAACAGCCCCTGCGGCCAGATGTACCCCAATGCAAGCCCGACACAGGGCCGGCACCCCTTCCTCCCATCGCAAATCTTCAGGCCAAGAGGACCCTGGAGTTTATGGAGCCACAAGAAGAGGCTGCTAGCGTCGAACACCCCCCCCTGCCAATGGGCGGTCCCTGATCGTCAGTGCACCACCCCAACGAGGTGCAACCCAAGCGGCTAAGAAACCAAAGACGTTTCATGCGTCGCAGACGCGCCCAGCGGCAGGGTCAACGCGCGCTGCCAATGCCATCGACCTGGTCGACGTGGATGATGATGAGCCCTCACAGCCATTCTCGGTGTGTTCTGTTTGACTGGACATTCCACGGCGAACGCCTGTGTGCATCATGTCCGCAACAGGGTTTACTGTAAGAGCCCCTGCCACTTTCAACCCCCCCCCCCCCAAACCCTCCCCCGCGCCCATTTACCCGCCCACGAATTGAGTTACAGTTTGCGTGGCGGGTGCAGAAAAATGTCAAGATCCGACTGAGCAGGGGAGTCACGGAGGATTCGCACTGGGAGTGCGGTCACTCTGATGTTTGCTCGCTCTTGCCACAAGCACAGGTGATCGCCAGGGCGCTGGACTTCATGTCCTCCCAGACTCTCGCGCGAGACTGGAGTGACAAGGACTACATACTTACCAATACGGTCTTGATGGGGGACATCCCCCAGAAAGTGACCGTCGACAAGAACCCGCGGCCCATTCGGAAGTGGGCCTCCGCCAACGATGTCTTCCGCCAGGGCGACGGTGAGAGATTCGCCATAATCCACCACGAGCATGACAACGCTCATTGGAGCTTGGTGGCAATCTTCCATCCCGGTGCGGCCTCCCTGCAACCCCATGAAACAGCCTACACGCTGATGTAGTAACCTGATGTACACCGGCATTTCAGAGTACTAACGCACATACTGCGTCTTTGCAGGCCGCCTGTATCGGTGGACAGAATCCAGCCAGAGTCAACGCAAGGACCTCGCCGTGGCTGGCAAGGTCACCGTGATAGTACATGTGGACAGCCTGGGCGACGCGGGACACAATACGAAACTGGTGTCGGACAAGTGGGTGGCCGCAATGACCACCATTCTCGACGCACCGGCAGCCGTTGTTAGAGCAGGAGTGAAGACCTGGCGGGTGTGGCTCTACTAACCTGACAGCAGAGCGTGTATGCCACGGCGCACATGCACTGGACAATAACATGTACCCAACATAGCTGACACTGGGGCTACGATGTGGCGCTGTGTGCATGCATGTGGATATCACCTTGTCACATGCATGGTCGTCTATACCAAACTAATCCCAGAGCAGGGGATTCTGCATGCATGCAGCCGCAGGGCAAATTGCCATGTCAACAGCCAACATGCTGACATGCAGATTCCCACCGGCTTGAGCCCCAAGCAGCCGGATGTGTTCTCATGCGCTATGTACACCATAATGAATCTAACGCACCTCCTGGATAGATGCCGGCCAGGTGTGACCTGGAATCAGGAGCATCAGCGACCAGAGGTCATAGCGCCAAGACCGTCAGAGGGCCCTCCCAAAGAAGAAAAGAAAAGGGAAGCGCACCTCCTGCACCCCACCACCGCGGCACCCACGCCGAAGCCGAACACAGCAACCACCAGCCACACCGCGTACTACCGCCCACCCCCGCAAACCCGGCCACCACCGACCCCCCAACAGCAGCACCCCCACCACGTGGTGCACAGCCGGCCCCACTCGAGCAGTCCACCACGGGCCCCCTGCGCATGAGACCCCGGGGGCGCACGCCCCCCGCATCGCATGGCGTGCCATACCCCCCCTCCGGCTGCGTGGCAGGGGCCTGAGGTCCGGGCGCAAAGGGCACTGGCGGCGCCGCATCGCTCTCCCTGCGGCAGCTCACGGCCACACGCGAAAAGGCAGTGCGGGTCAGCACGGCAAGACACAACAAACCGACCCAGCCGACACAACCACACCCACGCATCCACACACATACGCACTCCCGCACCCCACCACCACGGCACCCGCGCCACAACCGCACACAGCAACCACCTGCCAAACTGCGCACTACCGCCCACCCCAGCAAACCTGGCCACCACCGACCCCCCAACAGCAGCACCCAACTACAGCCGGCCCCACTCGAGCACTCCATCACGGGCCCCCCGCCCATGAGATCCCGGGGGCTCGCGCCCCCCACAGTGCAGGGCGTACCAGCCCTCCACCTCCGCCTGCCGGGGAGGGGCCTGAGGGCGGGGCGCGTAGGGCACTGGCGGCGCCGCATCGCGCTTTCCGCGGCAGCCCATGGGAAGGCAGGGCGGGTAAGCACGACAAGACGCGGAGCCGGCGTGCGCCGCTGCATCCGCGGCCCCCGGTACATCAAGGCGGCCAGTGGGCGCCTACAGCACGTGCGACGGGACAGCGTGGCCAGGCACCACCGCCCGGCCTGCCAGCCGCATGCGAAGCGGAGCCGCAGCAAGGACCTGGCGCGTCACACCACGGCACAGAGTGGTGGAGAGTTCGCACATGGCATTCTGCAAGAATGCTCGTTTGGACACGGGCCCCAAAGCCGCAGCGAAGTTAGCGGTCTTCTTCAGGAAGGCGAACGCACCCGTGCCGAGACGGCCAAACGTCTCATGCAACAAGGACACAAAGCGACATGCGCCTGTGCCGGAGCGGCCGGACTTGTCTCGCTTCCGGTCGTCCATCAGCTGGGCGGCAGCGCCTGGCGTGTTTTCCGCGGCGACGACCCGGGAGGGGTCACCGGACAGGTCACGCACACATCGGCCACGATGGTATCGCAGGTAAACATCACAAGCAGATCACCCCGTTCCGGATCACGCTGCGGGCAGAGGGGCAGAGGCCGGGCGCAAGCCGCGGCCGCGCGGCCCCAGCGACCCTCAGGCAGGCACTGCGACGGACCAGTGGCCGCCGGGCCCACCTGCGGCAGGTGCTCACACCGCACCGTACACTGGCCGGCCGGGGCGGCCTCCTTCACGTCCACGGCGGCGGGGGCGGCATCTGCCGCGCTTAGCTCCCGTGCGCCACTGTGGCCGATGGCCGTCTCGCCGAGGATGTCGTCGGCCACGGCAGCCATGACCTCGGTCGAGGCAACTGCCGATATGGCAGCAGCCGCGAGCGCGGCCGCGGCGGCTGCACCCTCTGAGGTGCCAGCGGCCGTGGCGGCGTCGCCGATTGGGGTAGCGGTGTCCGCCGGTCTGGAAGGGCGCTGTCATGAGCCATACTGTGCGCTCAAGAGTCTAGTGACACATATATACGACGTCCTACAGTCCAGAAGTAATACAACCCCTTGGGTTGGGCGCTTTTCTGGTTCTTGACATGGTTTCGGTGAGATGGTTAGAGCATCAGCTACAGTGCTCCCTCATGATCAGGACAAGTTTGTGCACAGTGTGCCCTGGGTCAGAACAGTCAGTGTTGGGCTCCTCGTATACAAGTGCGTAGTATGCAGAGTCTGAGTCAGCGCTGCCAATCACATCGTCACAGCCCGGCCCCTGCAGACCTACGGGAATGTCTGTCCCGGTCACACCGCTGACACCGTCACCGTAGTCCGCCGGAATGGCCCCTTCTGTCACAAAAACATCCGCCACCCAAACTGTGGCTCTCAACACCTGAAGCGAAGCCGGTGGCGCTCCGGCAGACTGCGCAGCCCCATCTAGCTGCACAGACGTCGAATACACAACCTGATCACCAGGTTCTGTATAATCAGAGAATGCAGTCACTGTCTCCCCCGCATGCACGTCAACCACAATCTCATCTGCAGCCGACGTCAGCCTGGCAACATTGCCGCTCACAGAATCAACACCGAAATGCGCTACATCGCACGGCCCCGGCTCCCCGATCTTGTCGTAGCCGTAATTTAGCACGCACTCGCAGTATCCGAAGGGGTGGAACGGCTCGTCACATTTCGCGGGATACCGTTGGGAGAGACACTTGCTCGTGTGAACGGTCGCCGTGGTGCCAGATGCAGTCGCGACTGCCGTGCCCACGGCCGGGCAGCCCGAGCGCCTCCCGGAGATCTCCGCACACCCAATGAGCGGCGCGTCAACAGTGACAATGGCAGCTTGTGTCGAGAGGAGGGTGCCTGGAGCCCGTGCGGCAGGGTCTGCCGGATCACATGGCGCAATCGGCGGAGCGGGCCGTGGCCCATTGCAGAAGAAGATCTTGCGGCGGCGGCGGCAGTGGCCGCTGCATCGATCTTCGTTGCAGCCGACAATGGTGCAGAGGTTGCACCGGGTGTATCTGAATGGTTTCCGTCTCCCGTGCAGCAGCTCCCGACCGGTACCGCTGCTGTGGGTCTCTGCTGCGAGCTGCGCCTCGCGCCAGATCACCGCCGGCAGGTCAGCCGGACTAACCGGGCCCGTCACTACAGCGCTGGAGAGAACAGCTGGGTGTGTACTGCTGCCCCCATGAACATGCGTCTTGCCCCCGGCTATCGGACCGGCGTGGGCGAGCTCGATGGGTGTGGGTGCTCGTGTATGCGCTCCACGAGGGTGGTGCTGCAGCTGTGCCCTAGCCCATTGCCTGCACGCGCACTCCCGCACCCCTCCACTACGGCACCCGCGCCACAACCGCGCACAGCAACAACCACCACCGTACTACTGCCCACCCCAGTGCGCGTGCGTGTGGGTGCGTGGGTGTGGTTGTGTCGGCTGTGTCGGTTCGTTGTGGCTTTTTCGCCTGGGAGAGTGATTGCTTTTTGCTGCTGTCTACTTTCGGGGGTTTTGGCCGTCTACTTTCCTTCTGTTGCCCTCGCTGCCGGGCTATTGCGTTCATCTCCGTGTAACACGGAGATGAACGCAATAGCGTCGAGTTGTAGGCGTTGTTCATGGCGAACTCAGCCACTGGTAGCAGCGTGTCCCAGTTCTTATGCGAGTCGGTAACAAAGTGTCGCAACGTATCTTTCAAGACACCATTTGCGTTCTCTGTTTGACCGTCAGACTGTGGGTGCTTTGCCGTTGACTTGTTGTGGTCAATGCCGAAGTGTTCACACATAAGAGTCCAGAACGACGCAAAGCGCACGTCCCGATCTGACACAATGGTACTGGGAATCCCATGCAGCTTCCACACATGATCCTCGAACAGATGTACGAGGTCTGCGCCTGTGACATTCTTTGTGCACGGTGCCAGATGCACCATCTTCGACAGATGGTCCACAAACACGACCACGGTGTTGTTTCCACACTCTGTTGTGGGAAGATCAGTTATCACATCTACTGACACTGATTCCCAGCGACGTCCGGGTATAGGTAAGGGGTGCAGCTCGCCCTGTGGCAACTGGTGCGACGCTTTGACGTGTTGGCAGGAATCGCAAGTCTTAACGAACTTTGCCACGTCTACTGAGACACGTTCCCGGTGAAACATTTCCTTTACCTTACGGATCGTTCGAGCAACCCCGTAGTGTCCATACTGCGGGTGTGAATGCACAGAGCTTATGCATTCTTGCCTCAACGTGCCAACGTCGGGCATGTATAGCCTGTCATTGGATGTCCAGTACAACCCATCTTGGTTTCTATACAGGTTTAGCTTTATAAAGCATCTTGCATCCGTGAGCTGCATCTCTTCGCAACCTTTGCGACAGCGTTCGAGCAAATTGTCCACCAAGTAGCCTTTGATAGCTTACGGTGTAGGCTGAACAGAGCCATCTGTTACTGGTGTAGATTTTTGTGTTTTGCCTTTGCCTTTGCCTCGCTTCCCCGGAGGAGGAGTCCGTGCCCCACGCACGGAGCCCGAAAACAGCAATGCGATAGCAGCTCGGCGCTGGTGGGCCATTAAACCATCAAGCGTGCAAACACAGCCACCAGCTTGTACTAAACCGAAGTGCTGTGGCGCGCGCGACAACGGATCAGCCATACTATTCTCACCAGGTCTGCATTTTCATACATAATTATACGCACTTGACTCATACAGCCACCAAGCTCTGCGCTTCAGAGTGCGCTGATTAGTTGACTGATCAACATACGTATTTGGCTGATGATCGTTTCGATCACGAATGGTTCTGTTTGCCCTTCCAAGTAGCAATGCCATTCACGCAGTGCATACACGACAGCCAACATTTCAATGTCTGAAGCAGACTATGCTGCTTCACGCCCTGATAATTTCTTTGAAAAGAAACATACGGGATGTCTGTCTTGTAGCAGCACACCACCCACTGCAGGGGCAGCAGTGCACGCATCACACACAACTGTGAACGTGCGGGAAAAATCTGGCATAGCCAAAACTGGAGCACTGACCAGAGCGGCTTTCAGTTGTTCAAAAGCATCAGCACATGCATCTGTTCACTTTGCTTTGAACGCAGTCTCAACTGCATTAGCAGCCTCAGCTGAGAGCTTACCCCACTGCAGCATTTTTCCTTTCCGATCAGTCGCTGTAATACCCTTGAGCAGATCTGTCAGAATGGCAGCAAATTTCGCATAACCACGAATGAACCGAAGGAAGTAGTTGGCCAGTCCCAAGAAGCTGCGCAGTTCATACACAGAGCGAGGCTGAGGCCACTCGTTGACCGTATTTGCCTTCGCTGGATCGGGCTTGATCCCGTATGAGGACACAATATGACCCAGGAACTTCAATTCCCGTTTGAAAAACTCACATTTCGACAGCTTGGCTTTGTACTTGTGCTCGCGCAGAACGTCGAGAACAGTACGCAAATGTTCAAGATGCTCTGGCTCAGTGCGAGAGTAGATCAAGATGTCGTCGAGCTAGACGCACACGAACTTGTTCAACTGCTTCGCAAAGACACGATTCATCGTGGCCTGAAATATCGCAGGCGCATTGCACAGTCCGAATGGCAACACTCGCCACTCATATTTGCCAATATGCGTGTTGAAAGTCGTTTTCTCCCAGTCACTGGAGTGCAGGCCGATCTGGTGATAACCCGACGTCAAGTCCAGGGAGGTGAAGTGCTTTGCACCACCCAGATTATCCAACGGATCATCAATCCGTGGCAACGGGTACTTATTTTTAAGCGTGAGTTTGTTAAGTGCGCGGTAATCAATACACATGCGCAATGAGCCGTCCGGGTTTGGAACGAACAACACTGGTGCACCATACGCAGAGGCAGACGGGACAATGCGCCCGGCATCCAAGAGCTCTTGGACCTGCTGCTCCGCTTCCTTACGTTCTTTCATGGACAGTCGAAAAGCTGGCCTGTTCGGCGGAGCGGCATCGGGTTGCAACCGAATGCCTTCGGGAGTATCATCTACCCGTTCGCCAACGAGTGGTGCCGCAAACACATCCGCATACGCAGCAAGTAATGTGTCAACTTTCTGGTCGCGCGATTGCGAGGTGTCACTCTTTTGTTCACGACAAACCATCCGCGGGCCCGCGCGCCACTGTGGCCGACGGCCGCCTCGCCGGGGACGTCCACGTCCGTGGCGCCTGCCGTGTCGGCCGCGGCAGCCTTGACCTCGGATGAGGCAACAACTGCAGTGTGTGTGTGTGTGTTCAACCATGTACACGTTGGCGCAAGCTCAGCTCATGATATACGGCTCGCGCGCGGTTGACACGGACACACATGCGTGACTCCCGCACTCCCGGACGTCAACGTTGTATGTGTTGCTGCCCCTCGCCCAGAGTCGAATACTGCAGCTGAATGTGGTAGCTGTACTGCAGAATGCGCGTAGCGGCTCTGGCTCTGCCTCGCAGCGCATGCAATGGAGACCGATGGAAAGCCACTGCGCAATGTCGATCTGCTATACATGCATGGGAACGTTCCGTTCAACCACCCGGCTAACGGTTAACCGCTGCCACCCGTACGGATGGCGACGTGCTTGCTGTGCCAAGCTTAAGCATGTCAAGCTTAAGCATGCCTCTACAGTGCACTGGAGCGGCTGAGCGGCTCGCTTGCCGCTCGTCACATTCCATTCCTTCTTAAACAAGGCTGGATATAGCCTCTAGATCTAATCCAGGTGTGACGATACAAGCTGTACGCGGCAGCACAGTCTTCTGGAAGCCTTCAGAAGGTCCTCGAGGAGGCAGAGATGCTTCTCTGACCTTCCGCGCACATGCCTGTGCCGAGGTTGCTGTGTTATGTGGTCACCAACACTGCTACGTGAGCATGCTCGAGAGAGCATGGCTGACGTGAGCATAGACCCTTCTAGAAAGGGGTGTTGGCGTGTGTGGGGATTAGCACATTGCAAATGGGCTAAAGGCAGGAGTCGCACACAGGCCGGAGCACTATATAAGCGCTATGGTGTGCTGGCTGGACCTTAGAGGGTTTACACAGTACAGCTTGACACAACCCAGGTACAATCGGAGTACCGTCACAGTGGTATCGGTGATTGAGAGCTTACTTTCCATTACACTACAGTGTTCACAAGCTTGTCTAGGTCGTTCCCCAAGGTTAAACCATGGCTCCTCGAACCGCTAGAAAGCTTACGGCACAGGGCAGCGCCCCAGCCAACATAGCACAGGCCAGCGCGCCTGCTGCAAACGAAAGACCCACGAACGATACAGTTCCGAGAGTTGGGCAAGCGAGTGCTCCGACCGTAGTGCAAACTACTAACGTGGGCAACACGCACACACAAAACCAAAACGCCGGCCAAAGCAGCGCTATGGCCGCGCGTGACGTCAATCATCCGGTTGACACCGAGATGACAGACGTGGACACGCGGGTTGCAAACCCAAGTGTCCCGGAATCAGGGACAGTGCATCCCACAGTCACGACCACCGAGGTCCGGGGCGTGACGCAAGGAATAAACCACCTTGCAGTCGACGGGCCTGATCGAACAGGCACCGTTGGCACGCAACAGGCGCAAAATCCGCCAGCGCCATCGCCAGCCGCGCCCGTGGTTGCCGCTGCGGCAACTTTCTCTGCGCAGGACGTCCAATTGATCGTCAATCAGGCAGTATCTACGGCGGTCGAGGCCGCGGTGACCCAAACGCGGACCACCCTGCTATCGGCACTGGAAAGGACTACACAGGTACCTACTCCCGCCAGAATGTCTGATAAATTGGGCGTGCGTGACCTGAAATTGCCTGAGTTCAAAGGCAGTCACAACGAACGGTCGAATTTCATAGAACCTGATTTTTACCTGCCGTTGTTGACGTGGACGAAGGAAGTTCTGGTGTTGCTCGGTGCTAGCGGTTTGCCCCAGCGTCAGCAAGCGTTTAGCATCGTTAATGCATTAGCGGGAGCTGCGCGTCGATCATTCCTTAGGACGTATCCAGACCTGAATCTCGAATCCAGCACGCCAGATGACGTGATGCGCAAGCTTATCGCGCTCGTGCCTGACCACAAGGCTATGTTCACACAGAACGCTCTAGACATGTCCTTTGCGTCCAAAACTCTGCGTGATGACATTGAGACATTCGGTATGCTCGTCCAGCATGGCGAGATGCCAGCCGATGGTTCCCATTTTTGGTACAAACATCTGGTTCAGAAAATTCTGTCCGTACGCTCAGACCTGCTGACGTTGTCGCATAACTATCTCAACACGAGCCTTGAGTACCGTCCGACAGAGTCGTTCGGTGCGCTGATCACGAGGGCAATAGAAATTGTCTGCAAACTTGATCAGGAGGGGGTCCTCGTGCAGGTACTGCGTCACGAAAAACGCACAAAAGCTTCGGATATGTCTGACACCAGTGCGCCAAAAAAGCGAAAGACAGACTCAGCCGGGTCCGAGTCGAAACGCGGGAACAAGCACGGTGACATGTCATACGCAGCGCTTGCCAAACGGTTCGACCGATGTGGCAAGTGCGCCTACCATATTGCAGACCCGCATGAGCGTTCCCGCCATGAGGCGTCATGCACAGGCGAGAAGGACAAGAACGGCAACGACATGTTCGCTGCTCGCATGGGCAAAGTGCGATCCTTGGTCAAGAAAGGCCAGGCAGATAGAGTGAACAAATTCCCTAGCCGGAACGCCTCTGAGTCAGGAGGGAAAGCCCATAAGAAAGTGTCGTTTGCCAAGTGAGGGCACGGCGCTGGGTCCCTCTCTACCCTTGTCGCTACTCTAGGCAGTGTTGGAGACATTGCTCCCCATGAGTACGACAGTGTAGACGAGTTTCTGAGCTGTGCGGTAGAGAAAAGGTGTAACGTATTGGAAGTTGATCGCCCAGATCAGGTTGCGAGAGTGTTGACACACTACCATACGTGCAAGTCGAATTCACCCATGCGTACGGCAGCGTACTTTGCTTTGCCCAAGGCGGCACTGCCAACAGCGGCGACTAAGGGCATGCATGAGATGTACACTCTACAGTCGCGCGCTGACGACGCAGTATCTGAGCACGTGGTGTTTTACGACTCGCCAGCGTTGAAACGCGGGCCACATAAGTTGCACGATCTGCCACCAGGGCTACAACAGTTTCATACAGCACCATTATTGCATGAGAAAGACAGTGATGGTGAATCTGTGAACAACGATCTGACGTTCGTGTTCTCTGCGTCGATAGCTGGTGTGCACTGCACATCGCTCGGGGACTCCGGCGCGAAGCACAGTTTTGTGAGCAAAAGTTTTGCACAGCGACACAAACTGACTATTCACAAGAACAGTGTACCAATCGTTATGGCCGATGGTAGACAAACTGCCACCTCTGGTTATGTGCACTGCAAGTTGAAAATCCAGGCATATCAATCAGATGTCATGCTGCATGTTGTTGAAATGGTGCCAGGGGTAGATGTGATCCTTGGAGATGATTGGTTCATCACTGAGGGTGCCTGTATTGACTACGGCAACTCGGATGCCAGAGCATACGTGCCAGCGAGCATGTGGCTTAGGCGAAAACGCCTACGCATTCTTCCCCATCAGAGTGCTGCTGTCGATGGCTCGGCACCGCACGCGGGTGCGCCAGACACAGCAGCACCTGGAAAGATATCTCTGTTGTCACACGTACAAGCTGCCAGAATACTGTCGCGTCCTAGCATGGATCGGGCAACTCCATTCCTGGTCATGTGCCGCGATAAGAAGGAAGAATCCGCAGAGACATCAGAAACACGCGAACAGAAAGTGCACGCTCTGCTTGACGAATTCGCAGAAGTGTTTGATGCGCCAACTGTTGGTGAGCGGCAGGATGATACTCCTGAGGGCATTCGGTTGCAGCCCGATGCTACACCGCCCAACAGGCCAGCGTTCCGCTTATCCATGAAAGAACGTAAGGAGGTAGAAAAGCAAGTCCAAGAGTTGTTGGATGCTAGACGCATTGTGCCGTCAACCTCAGCATTTGGTGCACCAGTGCTGTTCGTTCCAAAGCCGGACGGTTCGCTGCGCATGTGTATAGACTACCGCGCACTCAATTTGCAATAATGCAAGCTGGTGGTAAATGTGTGCGTACGCTTGACAGTGTAACGGCCCACCATCAGAGGAATTCTGTCGCTCTCTTCTACGCTGGTGTCCTGCGTGAGCCACGCACTGCTAAGGGGGGGAGACGGCGCAAGAAACAGAAACTCAATCGAGAAACTGTTGTGAATGTCCATCCTTCGGCACAAGCTGTCAAAGGCTATGTGGCTCACAATCTACTTGCCCGTTGCCGACAAGGTTGCGAACAGATGCAGCGATCAGACCAGAAACGCTTTGACGGACTAAAACTGGTAAAACACCAGGACGGATTGTACTGGACGAAGAATGATCGCCTGTACATCCCCGACGTTGAAACGTTGAGAACAGAGTGCATAGAATCAGTGCATTCCCACCCGCAGTATGGTCACTACGGGGTGGCTCGTACGATCAAGAAGGTGAGAGAGGTTTTCCACTGGGAGCGCGTGTCAGTAGACGTGGCGAAATTCGTAAAGACTTGCGATTCGTGCCAGCACGTCAAGGCGTCGCACCAGTTGCCACAGGGCGAATTACACCCTCTCCCTATCCCAGGTCGACGATGGGAATCAGTGTCTTTAGACCTGATAACTGACTTGCCTGTAACTGAGCGGGGTTACAATACTATCGTGGTCTTCGTTGATCGCTTGTCGAAGATGGTGCACCTGGCGCCATGCACAAAGAATGTCACTGCCACAGATCTGGTCCACCTGTTTGAAGATACAGTGTGGAAGCTGCATGGAATTCCCAGCAGCATAGTGACAGACCGGGACGTGCGCTTTGCGTCGTTTTGGGAGCTCATGTGCGAGCACTTCGGCATTGAGCACAACAAGTCCTCAGGCAAGCACCCCCAGTCTGACGGGCAAACAGAAAACGCCAATGGTGTGTTAGAGGATACACTCAGGCATTTCGTTGACAACTCGCAGAAAAACTGGGACACGCTGTTGCCAGTGGCAGAGTTCGCCATGAACAATGCACACAATTCGACCATCGACAACACGCCGTTCATGCTGAACTGCGGGCAGCATCCCGACACTCCCATCTCGCAAGTTTTGCGCAAAGAGAATGCGAGAGTGAACAAGTTCGTCGGCAGGTGGTCTGAGCAACTACAAGTTGCCAAGAGGTGCATAGAGGCAGCACAGCAAAGGCAAAAGGCCTCGGCTAATCGCCGCAGGAGACCGGCAGAGTTGCTAGAGGTGGGAGACCGAGTGCTGGTCCACATCAAACACTTCAAGCTAAAGCAAGGCTTCAAGTTGAAGCTAGCGCCCCGGTACTTGGGCCCTTTTCCGATTACAGAAGTGATTGGTCAGCATAGGCTCAGCTTTCGTGTTGAGTTGCCAAGCCCGTTGCATCGCATGCACAATGTATTCCATGTCTCGTCACTGAGGAAGTACCATGGCGATGGTCCTTATCAGCCCCCAGTAATTCCAGAGGTAGAGGACTCTGAATTGTTCTTTGAGGTTGATCACATCTCTGATACTAGGGATGTGCCTAGACGGCAATACCATGTGCATTGGGTAGGCGGCGGCCAAGGCTGGCATGATGCCATGCTTCTACATGGTTGCGACCATCACATCCGGGACTTTTGGTCGAGCCGCAACCAAGAGCCACCGACAGACGCTTTCCCCTTGTCGCTAGACGAGCTGACTGACTTGCTTGAGGGCAAGCAAGAGGCTTAGGGGGGGAGCTCTGTGACGATACAAGCTGTACGCGGCAGCACAGTCTTCTGGAAGCCTTCAGAAGGTCCTCGAGGAGGCAGAGATGCTTCTCTGACCTTCCGCGCACATGCCTGTGCCGAGGTTGCTGTGTTATGTGGTCACCAACACTGCTACGTGAGCATGCTCGAGAGAGCATGGCTGACGTGAGCATAGACCCTTCTAGAAAGGGGTGTTGGCGTGTGTGGGGATTAGCACATTGCAAATGGGCTAAAGGCAGGAGTCGCACACAGGCCGGAGCACTATATAAGCGCTATGGTGTGCTGGCTGGACCTTAGCGGGTTTACACAGTACAGCTTGACA
This sequence comes from Ulva mutabilis, assembly GCA_900538255.1. NCBI lineage: Eukaryota > Viridiplantae > Chlorophyta > Ulvophyceae > Ulvales > Ulvaceae > Ulva > Ulva mutabilis. The sequence continues at coordinate 44,407 of UNSF01000199.1, read as the reverse complement.
CAACCCAGGTACAATCGGAGTACCGTCACACCAGGCAATGGCCGGTGGTGCACGCCGTTGACCAGGAGATCTCCTGGTCTAGACTGACACCCCATGGGCCCAGACGGAGACAGGTCAGCTCAAAATAGGATTTACTTTTGACGCACGGTTATGTCAAATCGGTTATGCATCATCACCTGCTGTTCGATTTGACTGCTGCCGAATCGGCTGTGCTAGCGCTGTGTCGGGATTCCTCAGGTCTATGTTTGTCGCACGCGATGCATCGCATATTTGGACGATCCCAATAGACAGCCAATTGAGCCAGCTTCTACCAGGATCCATGCTATCAGCATTGACTCGCAGATTGGGTTGCGAGCACTCTGCCGATCTTCGGCATTCGCGTATGTGTGATGGTACATAGTCGAGCTATGCATCCGTCCGAACATGAGACCTTTTCGTGGACTACGTCACAGTGCTAACTGTGACATATCAAACACTTCAAGCTGAAGCGAGGGCTCAGGCTCAAGCTTGCTCCTCGATATTTGGGCCCATTTCCCATAACTGAGATCATTGGCACTCACAAGCTCAGCTTTCTTGTTGAGTTGCCTGCCCCACTCCACCGCATGCACAATGGGTTCCATGTGTTACATAGTAATACATCTAGGACTCAGCAGCGCCGAGGCATCAGACCAGGCAACAAGCAAACAGACAGACCGGCCGCCGCAAGCACCAAGGCCACACGCCGCACGAGCAAATGCCAGAACGAACTAACGCCAGCGCGAAAGCAGACACGCACACACCACGCAGTACCACGCAGGCCACGCGCACACCAAACACACAGCCAGCACTCGCCGGGCCCACAAGCGGTCGTCGACTCGACACTAGCAGTCTGCACGGGCGCGACAGCGCGCGCTACGGCCATGTCCGAGGCCGCGAGGCACCGATCCCAGGATCCGTAGCCTCAGCCAGCCCGGCAGCCCGAGCGGTGTCCGAGGAGGGGCGCAGAGGAGAAACGGCGGACGTGCGCTGCGAGGAGGGAAGGGGGAGGGAGGGAAGAGGGAGGGATCGGGTGCGGGGGGGGGGGGGGGGGGGGGTGGGGAGGCTGCAGGGTGAAATGGGTGGAGGGGGGGGCGCTCGGGGCGAGATGGGTGGAGGGGGGGGGGGGGGGGGGGGGCGACGCAAGCCTATGCGCGATGGCCTGTCAGCGCCGGCAGGCCGTCTGTGGGGACAGGAAGGCCCGGCAGCAGCGCCCGTCCGACCAGTCTAGCACGGAGGGGCGCGGCCGCGCGGGCTGGGCGCGCCAGCGCGCGGCACAATGTTGTGGACAGGTCGCGCATGGCATTGAAAGGAAAGTACGCTTTGACACCGCCCCGTGTCCCGCGGCAACCTCCGCGACCGTCTGGAGGAAGCGGTACGCGTCCCGTCCAACCCTGCCGTACGTCTCATGTACGAGCGGGATGAACTGGGCGGCACCTGTGATGGCGCCATATTTGTCGCGCTTTTGCCGTGCGCCCTTCTCGGCGGTCGCGCCAGCCTCACGTGACGCACCGCGCACATGCGACCTGGCAAGCGGGTGCATCACCTTCACGTCCAGCAGCGCCATGCGCGTGGTGAGGAATGCCAAGAGGTCGCCGCGCTGCGGAGGCCGCTGCAATCGGGGCAGCGGGGGTGCGGCAGGGGGCGCTGCCTCTCGTTCAGGGGCGGGGGGCGCGTAGCGCGTCTGGGCGTGGGCCGCGGCGGGGGAGGCGGTAGCGGCAGTAAGGGTAAGGCAGGCCGGAGCCGGGGCTTGGGTGCCATGAGGGGTGTGGGGCACGTCCGAAGCCTGGGGGGCCTGCGAGAGATGGGGTGGGGGCTGGACCGGAGCGGCATCGGCTGGGGGGCCCGGTGGCGGCGGCGGCGGCGGCGGTGACGGCGGCGGTGGCGGCGGCGGCGGCGGGTCTTGCTGACACGGCGCGGCCGGTGCACTCGCAGACGGCGCAGCCGGCGGGCGCGTAAAGTCCGCCGGCGGCGCGGCTGGTGGCAACTGCCGGCTGCCGCGGAGGGGCAGCACGCGTATGCCCCTGGGGAGCTTGCCAACGTGCGGCTCCAGCGATGAAGCGATCGACGCGCGCATGAGCACCCGCCTCCAAGCCACGGTGATGAGGTCGTGCTTTAGGACTGAACTTGCCCATAGCTGTCCGCATATGACACTGTGTGTACCGGACGCAGCCACGCGGCCGCAGGGGCAGGCCTCATCCGACTCCAGGACGGGTAGCAGCGGCTCACCCAGCCGCAGCAGCACAGCCACCTGGAATTCATGGTCGGTCAGGCCCGTCACCGGGCCGGGGCAGGCAGTGAGGAACGCCGAGGCCAGCGAGCCAGAGCAGCTGAGGAGGCGAGCGAGATCAGCGCACGCCGTCTCCGCCGATTGGGGATTCGGACCGCGCTTCAGGGTCTCGAGATAGTCGTGCGTGGCGGTCCAGCGCGCGTCGGCCTCCGCCCGGCTGAGCGCGCTCTGGAGCTGCGTCATGCGCAGCTTCGAGCCAGTGTCAGACGCCCAGGCGTCGGCTGGGGTCGGGCTGTCTGAGATTCCCTGCACGGCCGGCCATGCCTTCCGCAAGCGTGCGAGGCGGGCCTGGTGCTGGACCGCGGCGTCGCCGCGGAACGGCTTGCCGCCGTCGATGCCGTCCGCGAGCACCGCGTGCGCAACTACTGCCGACGCGAGGCGCGCGGCGTCAGCAACGTCGGCTGTGTAGTGTCGCAGACCCATGCCGCCATGTCTATGAGGGAGCAAGGCCTGCTCACGCTGTAGGTCGGTGAGCTGTTGCGTTTCGATGATGCGGCACATGGCGTGTATGCTGGCGTTCTCGACGCGCATGAGCGGCTGTTCGAGGTGGGCCCAGTCGGTAGTGCGCAGCAGGTGTGCTTCGCGATGTTGCAGGCACTGGAAGAGGACAGCCCACCGTGTCTGTGCCGCCAGCGGGAGGCCTGCCAGCTTTTGCATGAGTTCGACGGTGCGTTTGCATCTACGGCGCACATACGCCTCCACATAGGCAGGGGTGCCCAGTGGCGCTCCACATGCGACCATGCCGTCAGTGGCGACCGTGGCGCCTAGGCGGGCGGCTGTGTGCGAGGCCTTGGCGGGATCGGTGCAGTGGACGAGCGTCTTCTGCTTGTTGCACCGGTGACGGGATTGCACAACTCGACCCATGGCGACCACTTGCTCGACCGTGCCCTGCACCGTGAGGTCATCGTGGCACGCGATGGCTAACGTGTCAGGGGCCGCTTCTTGCGCCGCTAATAGCGTGGGCCGGAACGCGATGGCGAAGTAGAGCGGGCCGATGGGGTCGCCTTGCTTCACGCCAGATGCACTCCACAAAACCGCGTTCGACCCGTCTTGCTGACGTGCCAGCAGCGGCGATGTCGATCCATACGCCATGCGTGCAAATGCGGCCAGGGCGGGGAGTTGCGCGTCAATCCCCGCGATGATGGTCTCGCGGTCAATCAGGTTGAACGCGTTCTCGAGATCGAGCTGTACTGTGACCGTCTCCACATCTGAGAAGTCCGGGGCCAGCGTGTGGCTCGGAATCTCAGGGCCGCCGCGAACACCGACCCCAATCTGGTGCGGGGCAAGCAGGCCCGGCGCTTCTGGGACGCACGCCAGCGCGCAGATACCGGCGAGGCGCATGAATACTTTGCCGATAGCGATCGGGCGAACGCCGCCGTTCGGTTTGGCGATGGCGATCAGGCGGCTGGCGAGCAGCAGGTCGGAGTGGGGGATGGTGCCCGACAGCAGGTGGTTGATTAAGCGGCGCATGGCCTCGCCCGTGCGCTCGTTATACAGCCCGGCGCTGCGGACGTGCTCGTATGTCCACCCGCTGGGGCCTGCCGCTGAGCCCTGTGTCAGGTTCCGCAGGATGGCCTCAAACCGCGCCGCTGAGACTTCCGCTGAGCGGCTGCCGGCTGGGGTAGGCTGCGCTGCGCGCTTTGGAGGGGGCGCGGGTGGGTGCAGCGCTCGCAAGCGTGGCAGTGAGTTCTGGTCGATGGGAACGATGGGGCTGCTGTCCAAGCAGCGCGCAGCGCGGCCAACATTGCCGTTGCATGCATGTCGGTGCATGCGCCCTGCCATTGCGATGTCCGCCACAACTTCTGTGCGAGTGCGGCCGGGGTCACTATGTTCAGCGGTGTCAAGCAACATCTGCTCCCTGGTCCGCTTCCGGATCTCGCGCACGCGGGCATTGACTCGCCTGGCGCGCCCCCTGCTTGCGCCAGTGTTGCCGAGGGCCTGGCTGGGTAGCAGGAGTAGGAGCCTGAGCTCTGTCTCTACACTGGGCCGGTGACCGCGCTCGGCCGCATCGGCGGTACGTTCCAGCGCTGTGGCCACAACGTCGGCCCAGCTGGATCTGCATTCGGTCGGCACACCCTGAGGGATCCGCACGTCCGGGTAGGGGGCCCCCAGTGATGGCGGCGCGTCTGAGGCTGGCTTGGGATCCACCTGGGTGTCGCTGACGAGGTCTGCTTCCGTCAGATCGCGCATGTGGGAGTCAAGCCGTGGGCCAGCGCTAATGGTGGCGCAGGAGCCTTCCGAAAGACCGCGCGCTGGCCGGGGGGGAGGCGGGGCGCTTGGGAGGGTCGGGGGGGAGTGGCATGGCGGCGAGCCGGCGCGCGGCAAATGGGGGCAGGCGCGTCGGTCATGGACGTCCCATGGTTGGTCCCTGCGTGTGCAGCCACGACTGGCGTAGGTGCTGCGGTAGCTGTCCTGTTGTCACACGCATGGGCCACACGGCGAGGTGAATGCACGACTGCACGTGAGGTGGCAACGCCTGCGGACGGCCGGGCGCAGCGCGGCTCTGTGCGTTGATCGTGCACCTCGCTATCATGCAGTGTGGCTCCGGTGGACAGTGGTGACGGGACGTCACCTGGGGGTTGTTGGCCACCAGCCAGCCCGCCGTCAAGTCTGTGGTGCTCATCTACCGATGTCAGACAGCACGATTTGGTCAAATCGGTGCGGGCGGGTGGCTGGCTTTGCGGCCGAGGCGCAGTCGAGCCGGCGCCCGCCGAAGCCGCAGGGGTGGGCGTTCGGCACACCAAACTGGAGCCTCCCTGCGAGGATCTACCAATCTGCTGTGCAGTACGCAGACTGCGTCTCAGTCCCGATCTCGGCAGCGCGCTACATTCACGGACCGGGGGTCACGCGGTGTCACATCAATGCATGCTATGTATCATGTCAGACTGTATGGTCGACTCTGTGGTCGAGAGCGTACTACCTCTGCTATGCTAGCGTACGCATGCTCGGCACGCTACGCTCGGCATCCGCTAGGCGGACACAGACAGCACTGGTAGATTTTAATTCCTGGAATTAGCTGCTTCGCGAGAGTTGCGGCAGTTGGCGCGCGCCGTGACACCTGCGCCGTGACACCTGCGCCGTGACACCTGCTTTGTACCAGCGGTACCGGCAGTCGCAGCACCTTCGCTCCGCTCACCTCCTCACCTCGCAGCGCTGCAGCGGAGACATTGTACATTAGGCATACTATTGTTTGCTCTCGGCCACGGGGCCTGGACATGGCTCTAGTCCTCGCACTTTCTGCGGGTGCGCGTGCACCAACCACTTCGCGCCAGCGCAGCGTACTTACGCCCAAAGGCCCCAGCCTCGCTCCCACAGCACAGCACTTCAATGAACGAGGACCTGCATGTGCCTTGCCCCGCGTGCCGTCGCCGCTTCCGCGCGTCGGCGATCTGCTGGCCCACTGCCGGGGCTGCCACCCGACGTATAAGTTCAATGAGGACCAACAACGGGCATACAGCTGCTACCATTGCGAGGCATGAAAGCTGCCCTTCTGGAGATACAACGATTAGGAGGGTCACAGGCATGCAGCAAACTGTCGCGGCGTACCAGCGGACTCCCACGCCCCCACTCCCGCCCGCAACTTGATGGTACAGCGGCCGCACGGGTACGCCCACCAACACTGACCGTGGCCGCTCGCGCTCACGACAGCGGACACAGCCACACATGAGGGAGCCACTGACGCAGGCCTAGCCCTCACACATCGACGATGACCTGGCGGGACGACACACAGCCAGTTCGCAACCGCTGCAGGGAGGCTCCGGTCTGGTGTGTCGAACGCCCACCCTTGCGGCTGCGGCGGGGGCCGGCTCGACTGCGCCTCGGCCGCAAAGCCAGCCACCCGCCCGCACCGATTTGATCAAATCGTGCTGTTTGACATCGGTAGATGAGCACCACAGACTTGACGGCGGGCTGGCTGGTGACCAACAATCCCCAGGTGACGTCCCGTCACCACTGTCCCACGGAGCCACACTGCATGATAGCGAGGTGCACGATCAACGCACAGAGCCGCGCAGCGCCCGGCTGTCCGCAGGCGTTGCCACCTCACGTGCAGTCGTGCATTCACCTCACCGTGTGGCCCATACGTGTGACAACGGGACAGGTACCGCGACACCTACGCCAGTCGTGGCTGCACACGCAGGGACCAACCGTGGGACGTCCCTGACCGACGCGCCTGCACCCATTTGCCGCGCGCCGGCTCGCCGCCATGCCACTCCCTCCCGAACCCTCCCAAGCGCCCAGCCTCCCCCCCGGCCAGCGCGCGGTACCGGTCTTTCGGAAGGCTCCTGCGCCACCATTAGCGCTGGCGCACGGGTTCACTCCCACATGCGCGATCTGACGGAAGCAGACCTCGTCAGCGACACCCAGGTGGATCCAAAGCCAGCCCCAAATGCGCCGCCATCACTCACTATAACTATGGTGCCAGCACTTTCGGGACGTCCTTACAGGACGCCGGAAGGGCACCATAGGGACTCTGAAAGGACAGTGGAGTGACTGCAAGAGGTCGGCATGAGGACTGTCCGAGAGGGCGTGGAGTTGACGAGGGACAGAGCAAGGCCAGCTGCGGGACCTGTGCCAGATGGGCTGAGGATCCTTGGGGGACACAGGTTGCATAACAGGGATGTCACGGGAACAGTTATGGGACGTCCCGATGATGGAGTGTGACGTCACCAGGGCATTATGAAGACTTGTTACATCTACGATTGAGGACTCTAAGTCAGTCATGCATGAATCCTTACGGAGTCCTAGGGGACGAGGTCAGCTTAGGGACATCCTAGATGCAAGAAAGGCCTGGAGGCCCAATCGACCGCAGCACCCCGAACGCCACGATGGTCGATTGTGCCCAATCGACCAAGACACCCCTGGCGCCACGATGGTCGATCGTGCCCAATCGACCGCAGCACCCCGGGCGCCACTTTGGTCGATCGTGCCCAATCGACCACAGCACCCCGGGCGCCACGATGGTCGATCGTGCCCAATCGACCGCAGCACCCCGGGCGCCACTTTGGTCGATCGTGCCCAATCGACCACAGCACCCCGGGCGCCGCGATGGTCGATCGTGCCCAATCGACCACAGCACCCCGGGCGCCACGATGGTCGATCGTGCCCAATCGACCAAGGCACCCCGGGCGCCACTTTGGTCGATCGTGCCCAATCGACCGCATCACCCCGGGCGCCACGATGGTCGATCGTGCCCAATCGACCACAACACCCCGTACGCCACTTTGGTCTATCGTGCCCAATCGACCACAGCACCCCGGGCGCCACGATGGTCGATCGTGCCCAATCGACCACAGCACCCCGGGCGCCACTTTGGTCGATCGTGCCCAATCGACCACAGCACCCCGGGCGCCACGATGGTCGATCGTGCCCAATCGACCACAGCACCCCGGGCGCCACGATGGTCGATCGTGCCCAATCGACCACAGCACCCCGGGCGCCACTTTGGTCGATCGTGCCCAATCGACCACAGCACCCCGGGCGCCACTTTGGTCGATTGGGCCCGATCGACCACATAGCCCCCATGGAGGCACGAGGACCGCTGCAGACCGCTGCACGGCCTCTCACATGCCCCTTGCCTTAGCCCCCCCCCCCTGCCCTACCCCTGCCCCCTGCCCCCTTGCTGCACATAACCCTCATATGCTCTCCTAACATGCTGTTCACGGCCACGCCAATGCTGCGACGTCAACACTGCTGCCGTTGGCGGCTGAAAGCTGGCGGCTGAAAGCAAGCCTGCAGGCCTTGTGTGCGCCACAATTGCTCCAGGACTCCTACTGAATAGCCTCTTCCAGCGCTGCCGCAATCTCGCGTTCAAGGTTGGCTAACTCTTCCTGCAAGATAATGTGTGTGAGGCGACTGTACTAGCTTGCACCTGTTCCCGATGACTTGTACACCACAGTAATTGTGATTCACATCACAACAGACCAGATCCCAACACAGATGAAAGGTACATGTTGCGAGAGGGATCTTACCTGAGTAGCGAGTAGCTTCTGCCATATCCCGGCGCATGGCCCTGACGTTGCAGGGGGCCCGTCAGCTGCAGGTCCGAGCAAGTTCTTTAGCTTAGTCACTGTGTCCTGCAGTTTTGAGGCACGCGCCCCTGTGGCCTGTACAGCACGGTGCTGTTGATGTTGGACATTGTCTGCTGTATTCCGGTTTGACCTTGTAGGTGGTGGTGGATGGTAGGCTCGGGTACAGGTGGAGGAGTATCAAAAGCAGCCACAAAAGCAAGTCAAGACGTACTGTTGGGCCGGGATAAAATGCAGCTTGGTCTGAGGGCCTGGTAATTGAGGCCTCTACGGCTGTCGAACATGTGGGAGCTGACAGGCTGTTTGCCACAGCTTGGCTCTGCTCAACATCATCGGTAACATTCAGCTTGCGGCGGACGGCCTTTCCCTACACATGACACTGGGTTGGCAACGCTACATGTGATTTGGTGTTCGACCTGAATGCATACAACCTGTAGGCGCACGACGCTGTACCAGCCACTTACCTGTCAGGATCAGTGCATTGGCAACTTCAGCGTGCGATACTAGCACATGGATGGTAGCGTGCCTGATCAGCCTCATCCACATCCTGTGACGTTTCGGATGCTTTCGCGGGTGACTCAGCCACATCTTCTGCGGCCTCGGCTGCAGTCTGTCCTGCCACCTGCGGCGCCTTCTTCAATGCCTTGCGCTTCACAGGTTTTTGTTCTGACTCTTGCAACAGGTCAGCAGGAACCGCAAAAATCCCATCCATGGCCCACTCTTCGCACGTGCGGGGGGCTGCAGTTGGATCATCTGGATTCGGGACCTGCAGGTCACATACATTGACGTGTCTAGGCACAGAGCCGCGCAAAGCAGCAAGCAGAACATCGCTACGGCTTACTGCGGCTTGCATAGGTAATCAGATTCAGCAACGTCCATTGTACACGCTTTGACACCCTACACGCATACCCTAAGTACCAGCCAATCGTAGCGCCGGGCCGTGTGTGCTTCACTCGGGGTTGCGGTGGACGGTGAGCCTGTTGATATGGTGAAGCTCTACATGCGGAAGCATGTGCGAGCGGCACTGCCCATCGGCGAAAATGTCAGCTCCCAACAATGCACGACTCAGCGGGTCAAGGGCAATACTTGGTTCCTAATAGAGTACGTCTTCCCAGACCACGCGAAACTGTATGTGGGCCAGTTTAAGTATTTTGTTGAGGTGAGATATCAGAAGTTTACCGAATTGGGTGATCTGGATGATGATGCAACGTACGCTGCAGGCGCAGTTGACACTGCGGTGTGCAATCTGTTCAATGCTGTAGTGGTAGACAGTCCAGGTGCCCTGCCGCCCGATCCGGAATTGGGTCGTCCACCTGAGTTGTACATGGTCAGGTCATTGTTGCCCAACTCCGGGAACAGGTGGTTCGCAGGTTGCTAGGTGGTGGACCTTCGGTCTGTGACACTGAATCTATTGCCCACGCCGGCAGTCCAGAATGGGCGGATGTTCTCGACGGTGTCAAAAGCGTCTGGACGAGTGGGGAGCGTATCGGACAAATGATCACAGTACAACTTGTAAGTGACGCCTCCTCAGTACCAGTGTCCTGAACGGCGACTAGTGAAATCGCGACGGCCCTGTGTGTACCAGCCAGCCCTCCGAAGGCTGCGGTTAACTGGCATGTAGCAGGGCTATCCTGTACTCAACGCAAGCTACTGCCGGGTCTGCATTTGTAGTACAGTAGTACCAAAATACCCCCACACTTCATGCAAATACAAAACTGTACCTGGCCTGGCAGCCCCTCACGCACCAGCAACCTTTGTGGACCTCGTCTGATTAATGGTCTGGATATTCATTCCATGTGCATGTAATACCCTCGGAGACCACAGTCATGACAGCTGAACACACGGAGGAGTTGGCAGTTACAGGTATGCTTTCTGCCGGCCGGCAGTACCACCAATTTGTCATGCACAAGACGCTAGGTTCCGCCCGGCCCTAGGAAACACGTGCAGCAGGCTGTCTCTGGGTCGTCTCGGCATGTACCCTGAGTCCGAAACGGCACTACATCTACAGTACGACAACCTCCCATCATTAAACGCTGGGGTGGCAGGCGATGCCAGAAAGGTCTTCCACATCCACTGCTCCGGAACCCCTAAGGTGTTGGGATCAAGCCAGGTTTGGCTGAGGGAGCTGTCCCATTGTACATAGCTGGAACTGATTCTCTCACCCTCGAGCATGGGCTCCTGGCAGTTATCCGGCAGGAGCAGGTCCCTACACGCCACAGTGCGTGGTCTTGGACAGGCTCGCAAAAGATTGGCCCCAGCACCTACAGACAAGAAGGCAATACGCTTTCACTTGGAGGCAAGGAGGCAAGCACGGACCTTGGGAGGTTGTGAGACCGGCGCCGAAAAGGAAAATGGCCACGACTGGACAACAGTGGGATCCACGCGATGCCAGTGTAGGCCACGATCCAGTTCGCGCAGGAAAGCTGCCTCAGTAAACCTTTTGGATAACTCTAGATCCCTGTAGGGATTGATGGACCTGTTGCGCATAGGGCGCTCCATTGGCTGCCAGCAAGGTTGCCGGATACGTAGGATGGCATCAAGCGCTATGCGGCTTGGTGCGGTGCTATTCGACACGGTAGGTATCTGCTACGAGATGAGTCGACGCTCAGCATTGCGGCGCGTTAATCTGCACCGCCTCAGAGCGATGGTAGTCCGTGCATGAGGTACCTTGCACTGGTGGGCACCGGTGTGCAACTCGCGTGAGCGGGTACTATTGCGGGAAAGTATAGGAGGCCCACTCAGTAGGCTAGGAACTTCTGCTTACAGTGCTTTTCACTGTTACCGGATAGTTGATTCTGCCCGCCGGCCATACTCCACAATGGCAACTCCAGTAGACGTGTCGTTGGAGACGTACCGACGTGAATTGAGTAATGCGATCCAGGACCCGTATGGCAGTGGTCATTACAGACTCTTCTTGCGAAACCGGGTCAGTAGCCTTGCCGATAGCGGCGTGGGACCTAGTGGGGTAGGCAGCGTGTCGTCGGACGACCTGCTGCACTTGATCCATCCTCGTGATCGTGCAGCGGCTGCATCTTGCCCTGAGCAGTACAATGCTCATAGGGATCAACTCCAGGCTGCGGCTGATCGGCAGCCCTCAGCTAACCAGGCAGCACGTGCTTATTGGGACTTCAGGCTGAGAAGCCTAGCAGCGGCTCGCCTGAGTGCCACGGAGAACCCGCGTCGTCGAGAAGGCAGTCGATACTCCCTCCAAGCGCTACAAGCCGGCCTGGAGTGGAGCGGCGTACTCAAGCCGCATACCTCGGACTACAGGCGTGAGTCAGACGCGCTTGCGAGTGATGCTGGCCCAGTGGCCAGTATGGCTGTGGCAGCGACGTCTGCAGCAGGCCTGGCAACCTCGGACATGCAGGCCTCAGGCCTGCAGCCCGGTCTATGCCTCCCTCCTGCAGAGCTGCAGGAGGACACGAGGCATTCCCCGCGGGCACTGGGGCCGGCCACAAGCATTCCAGGTCTCCCATCGGCCATGGCTATGTCTATGGCAGATAGCCCACCTCCAATCCCCCCAGAGAGGCCCGATGTTGAGTCCGGCGGTATGCCGGCTCAGTCAGAGCCCCCCCCCCCCCCTCCCCATGAACTACCTTTCGAAGCTTGCCATAGCAATGTACGGTACGGTAAACCAAGTGCTCAAGTCTCGGCTGGGGGTGTCGAAGCCAGTGCCTGTACGCCCCCGTCGCCCCTACACTGGGCGAGGTCAAGTGGTTGCCGCGCGGGCTGACCTCAAACAGCCCCTACGGCCAGATGTACCCCAAAGCAAGCCCGACACAGGGCCGGCCCCCCTTCCTGCCACCGCGAACCTTCGGGCCAAGAGGACCCTAGAGTTGATGGAGCCGCAAGAAGAGGCTGCCAGCGTCGAACACCCACACCCTGCCGATGGGCGATCCCCGATCGGCAGTGCACCACCCCAACGAGGTGCAACCCAAGCGGCTAAGAAACAGAAGACGTTTCATGCGCCGCAGACGCGCCCAGTGGCAGGGTCGACGCGCGCTGCCGATGCCATCGACCTGGTCGACGTGGATGATGAGGAGCCCACACAGCCATACACGGTGTGTTCTGTTTGACTGCCACCTTCATCCCCCCCCCCTCCCCCCCCCAACCTTCCCCCCACGCCCATTCACACGCCCACGAATTGAGTTACAGTTTGCGTGGCGGGTGCAGAAAAATGTCAAGATCCGACTGAGCAGGGGAGTCACGGAGGATTTGCACTGGGAGTGCGGTCACTCGGATGTTTGCTCGCTCTTGCCACGAGGACAGGTGACCGCCAGGGCGCTGGACTTCATGTCCTGCCAGACTCTCGTGCGAGACTGGAGTGACAAGGACTATATACTTACCGATACGGTCTCGATGGGGAACATCCTCCAGAAAGTGACCGTCGACAAGAACCCGCGGCCCATTCGGTAGTGGGCCACCGCCAATGATGTCTTCCGCCAAGGCGACGGTGAGAGATTCGCCATAATCCACCACGAGCATGACAACGCTCATTGGAGCTTGGTGGCAATCTTCCATCCCGGTGCGGCCTCCCTGCAACCCCATGAAACAACCTACACGCTGATGTAGTAACCTGATGTACACCGGCATTTCAGAGTACTGACGCACATACTGCGTCTTTGCAGGCCGCCTGTATCGGTGGACAGAACCCAGCCAGAGTCAGCGCAAGGACCTCGCCGTGGCTGGCGAGGTCACCGTGATAGTACATGTGGACAGCCTGGGCGACGCGGGACACAATACGAAACTGGTGTCGGACAAGTGGGTGGCCGCAATGACCACCATTCTCGGCGCACCGGCAGCCGTTGTTAGAGCAGGAGTGAAGACCTGGCGGGTGTGGCTCTACCAACCTGACAGCAGAGCGTGTATGCCACGGCGCACATGCACTGGACAATAACATGTACCCAACATAGCTGACACTGGGGCCACGGTCTGGCGCTGTGTGCATGCATGTGGATATCACCTTGTCACATGCATGGTCGTCTATACCAAACTAATCCCAGCGCAGGGGATTCTGCATGCATGCAGCCGCAGGGCAACTTGCCATGTCAACAGCCAACATGCTGACATGCAGATTCCCACCGGCTTGAGCCCCAAGCAGCCGGATGTGTTCTCATGCGCTATGTACACCATAATGAATCTAACGCACCTCCTGGATAGATGCCGGCCAGGTGTGACCTGGAATCAGGAGCATCAGCGACCAGAGGTCATAGCGCCAAGACCATCAGAGGGCCCTCCCAAAGAAGAAATGACAAGGGAAGCGCGATTTGCGACCCGTGTAAACGGGCCGCCGCGTCATGATGCCCTGTGGCACATACCGTGGCCCGGGATGAGACTACAGTGGTACAATCAGGGCGACGTGCAAGCCTGTAAGGCAATGTACCGGGTGCACCTTGCCTTGGTCATGCACGAGAATAGCACCGCAGAGACGAAGTCCGGCTTGAAGGCAGAAGTTGATGCCGCCATACAACGCATCCCTGACGCAGCGGCGCGTAGCCCGCAGGCCGCACGGTGCGATCACGCCAATGCCTGATGTAGGAGCTGAACACCGAAATGCGTGCAATATGACCTGCCGTGCCTTTGACCCATACATGAACAGGGTGGATTCCCATGCGCTGCCACATGATGTCGATCCATTTGCGGGTGCAATCCAATGCAGAACAGCTGTGGCAGCAGGGGTGGGCCACGGGCACTGCAGGTTGCAGACCATGAGAGCAGGTGGACAGGGGTCGTTTGGGGAGCATTGCTGCCCTGAGGGGATGGGTAGCTAGCGATTTGTGTTAAATTGGACCTCCAGGGCACCACAAACTGCATCAAGCTGAATTGGAACAGGCAGTTGGGACTTGCACAAGCCACACAGACGCAGTTTGCCAGTTTTGGGGGTTGGGCCGGCCACATGATCTGCTCTTTGCACATGACATCTACTGGAAGTCAGCCAGTTTGGTCCCGGATGACTCTGTAAGGGAGAGATCCCTCATTGACACATTAATGTTAGCCGTGTTCGAGTTTGGTTACCCACACCTTATATGCACATTACATAATGGTCCCACAGTGGCTGTGGTGCATCACTGGGCCATCACCCAACCATTACCTGACCATTATCTATGACACGATGACCAGGTAATGGGCCCCTAATGCCTAGCAAAGGGATGGCTAATATGAACTCCTAGCCTTAGTGTGTTACACAGTGATAGATCTAGGACTCAGCAGCGCCGAGGCAACAGACCAGGCAACAAGCAACTCGGTAGCCTTAGTGTGCAGTTCAGCAATGCATGCATGAGACTGCGGGAGTAGGATGTTGATGCATAGATTTGCATAGTGATCAGCGAGTTCTCTGTCACATACAGGACTGACTGCCAGTTCACCAGTCGTTGTGTTTGACTGGCTGAATGGCAGGTACGTGTTTCTTGGACTTTGTTTGCATACTGCTGTGAGTTGGCATTGATACCTAGGACATTGATTGAGCTGTGTTCGAAGTGCAGATTGTGACGGGCGAACATCGTAGACTCACAGTGCACATTCTGCCACAGGTGTGATCCATACAGCTTGAGCAGTGTACAGTACGTGAAGCTGTAACAGTTGTGACTGGCTGATCATGAGTGGCAGGCTGTGTTACACAGTGATAGATCTAGGACTCAGCAGCGCCGAGGCAACAGACCAGGCAACATGCAGATAAACAGACCGGCCACCGCAAGCACCAAGGCCACGCGCCGCACGAGCAAATGCCAGAACGAACTAACGCCAGCGCGAAAGCCGACACGCACACACCACGCAGTACGACGCAGGCCATGCGCACACCAAACACACAGCTAGCACTCGCCGGGTCCACAAGCGGTCATCGACTCGACACTAGCAGTCTGCACGGGCGCGACAGCGTGCGCTACGGCCATGTCCGAGGCCGCGAGGCACCGGTTCCAGGATCCGTAGCCTCAGCCAGCTCGGCAGCCCGAGCGGTGTCCGGGGAGGGGCGCAGAGGAGAAACGGCGGACGTGCGCTGGGAGGAGGGAAGAGGGAGGGAGGGAAGAGGGAGGGATCGGGTGCGGGGGGGGGGGGGGGGTGGGGGGGCTGCAGGGTGAAATGGGTGGAGGGGGGGGCTCTCGGGCGGGATGGGCGAGGGGGGGGGGGGGGGGGGGGCGACGCAAGCTTATGCGCGATGGCCTGTCAGCGCCGGCAGGCCGTCTGTGGGGACAGGAAGGCCCGGCAGCAGCGCCCGTCCGACCAGTCTAGCACGGAGGGGCGCGGCCGCGCGGGCTTGGCGCGCCAGCGCGCGGCACAACGTTGTGGACAGGTCGCGCATGGCATTGAGAAGGAAAGTACGCTTTGACACCGCCCCGTGTCCCGCGGCAACCTCCGCGACCGTCTGGAGGAAGCGGTACGCGTCCCGTCCAACCCTGCCATACGTCTCATGCACGAGCGGGATGAACTGGGCGGCACCTGTGATGGCGCCATATTTGTCGCGCTTTTGCCGTGCGCCCTTCTCGGCGGTCGCGCCAGCCTCACGTGACGCACCGCGCACATGCGACCTGGCAAGCGGGTGCATCACCTTCACGTCCAGCAGCGCCATGCGCGTGGTGAGGAATGCCAAGAGGTCGCCGCGCTGCGGAGGCCGCTGCGATCGGGGCAGCGGGGGTGCGGCAGGGGGCGCTGCCTCTCGGTCAGAGGCGAGGGGCGCGTCGCGCGTCGGGGCGTGGGCCGCGGCGGGGGGGGCGGTAGCGGCAGTAAGGGTAAAGTGGCAGGCTGTGAGTGGCAGGCTGTGACGTTGCATGTTGGTGCGGGCGAATATCGCAGACTCACAGTGCACATTCTGCCACACACATCCCTGGGGTGGGCGGCATGTTAGAATTGAATCAACATCTAGAAGTATCTGGAAGTATCGGATACATTCCAGGAGGATCTAGGATCATCTGTATGCACGTTTACATCACTACGGAAGTTACTAGGACACATGGTCTGGAGAGTTCGTGACGCGGAGAACTCTCTGGAGACACGCAGAGCACAAGATGCGATGTGTGCGGTAGGACATTGATTCTGTTGGGTGTCTGTACCTATATAAGGGCTGGCACATCATTGAGGTATTCACCCTTATGTACTGTGTAACGAACGCTGCGTTAACTTTCAACACGGCAGTGCGCAGTATGGCAGGTTTTTGCTGTGTGCGTTTGTGGCGCGGGTGCCGGTAAGGTGCGGGAGTGCGCATGCGCGTTACACGGAGATGAACGCAATAGCCCGGCAGCGAGGGCAGCAGAAGGAAAGTAGACGGCCAAAACCCCCGAAAGTGCGCATGCGTGTGGGTGCGTGGGTGTGTGTTACACGGAGATGAACGCAATAGCCCGGCAGCGAGGGCAACGGCAGGAAAGTAGACGGCCAAAACCCCCGAAAGTAGACAGCAGCAAAAAGCAATCACCCTCCCAGGCGAAAAAGCGTGGGTGTGGTTGTGTCGGCTGCGTCGGTTCGTTGTGGCTTTTCACCTGAGACAGTTGTTGCTTGTTGCTGATGTCTGCTTTCGGGGTTTGGCCGTCTACTTTCCTGCTGTTGCCCTCGCTGCCGGGCTATAGCGTTCATCTCCGTGTAACACAAACATCGCTGGGAGCAAAATGCGCTTTTTCGGGGATATACGCCATAGTTGTTTTCGCCACGTGGTCATGCCCCTTCGCCGTGAACTGCCCTGCCGACCCGTCCAACTTATTATATTGTCGACTTCAGACATAGCGTGGGAGCGACTGTGTTGAATGCGCACCGAGGCACGTCCTGCTGTACATGCCGGTAACGTACCTCATTACCGATAGTCCCTGCAGCTGCCGACTACTGCTTGCAAGCTCGCAAGCATTAGTGCATAACCCACCCCCACCCCCGAGGGCGGCCCTACCTGGCCGCGAACGGTATGCGCCCAAACCAATAGTTCCAACAGCCGTGCCCTTCTCCAAGGGAGCAATTGCCGCAGCTGCAGGGCCACCATGATTAACCTTGAAGCGCCCCTTGATCTGTGGCCATGTATGCACTCTTACATCGAGGGGCGGTGCATATGCGGGGGGTGCTGCAACGGCAGCACCGATTGCATAGTGAACCTCGTTATATGCGGCCGCAATCGGGTCCAGCCGGGCTGTCGACATTGAGAATATGTGTCCACGTTGTCACGCGTGGGTCATCAGTCAGGTAGTCGATATTCCGCGTGGACTGGCATTGCAGTGCACTGAGACAGACTGTCATGAGCCATACTGTGCGCTCAAGAGTCTAGTGACACATATATACAACGTCCTACAGTCCAGAAGTAATACAACCGCTTGGGTTGGGCGCTTTTCTGGTTCTTGACACAGACGCTGATATGAACATGCTCGATCATTTCAGTATGACACGATAAGCCCCCTATTACAGCAGTAAAGCTTCTTGCAAGCCTCGGCGCTGTCACAAATTACGATGTCCTCTCGCCTATGCAGTCACGAAGGTCATGATCATCTACAGGCCTGAAACCTGCTGCCCTACGCCTGTTGCTATCGCTTTAGATGCATGTCAGTCACAGCAGGCACCTAGCAATTACACGCATAAGTCACCAGCGGTGTCAGCTCGCTTTGAACGACCGGTGGTCTGGGCCGGCGGAGTTCCTCGAGGTCTCACATGGCTCGTCTAACCATAGCACGTTGAACAAAGGAGCCCTGTGTCGCGCTGCCTCGGACTGTCGATGTCCATCGACATCTTGTGCACAGCTGATATTCCATGGCCAGCGGGGCCCGCTTGATGGGTGTGTGACTTGTGGGGCCCATGGGGCCGGCCGGTCGGATCTCTGCGCGCGGGAGCAGCATACGCAGCCTCGAAGGTTAACGCGTTTGCAGGGTACAAACTTACGCCGTGTTGCGCTCGTCTTCTCGTCTCTTTGCAACACTGTCCGCACTTCTGCAGCCGACGGTGGCCCCAGGATGCTGATAAATCTGGTGAGCTGCAGTCTGAATTCAGTTCACGCACACGTACATCTGTAACCAACAGCATCCAGTGTATATTTACCTCTTTGATATTACACGTGCATACAAAATGCTTCTACAGCGTGTATGTAGCCGTCCACCATAGCACGTGCTTTGCGCGTGTAGGGCCGACCCTTTCTGTCACACTGTGATAGATGTAGGACTCTGCAAATCCCCTGTCTACAGAACCCTGTTTGCAGAACCGCATGGCCCACTTGATGGGTGTGTGACTTGTGATTGTTAGATGACTACATTGGCCTTCACTGTGGTCGACTACAAGGGACTACAAGGGACTACAAACTAACACAGCAGCTGGTGCACATCTCTTCAAAGAGTTGTGGCTTGGATGCACATGCTGTTCCGACCCACGACCTGCATGGCCTGCTGAGGCCTTGATCTATCACAGTGTAACACACCATGCGCACATGCTGGCACACCTGAGATATGTGTTGCATGCATTGTGCAATTGTGCACCTGCACAGGAACCATCTCGCCCAGAGAGCCCCCCCCCACCACCCATTTCACCCTGCAGCCCCCCCACCCCCCCTACCCCCCCCCGCACCCGATCCCTCCCTCTTCCCTCCCTCTTCCCTCCTCCCAGCGCACGTCCGCCGTTTCTCCCCTGCGCCCCTCCACGGACACCGCTCGGGCTGCCGGGCTGGCTGAGGCTATGGCTCCTGGGACCGGTGCCTCGCAGCCTCGGACATCGCCGTAGCGCGCGCTGTCGCGCCCGTGCAGACTGCTAGTGCCGCGCCGACGACCGCTTGTGGGCACGGCGAGTGCTGGCTGTGTGTTTGGTGTGCGCGTGGCCTGCGTGGTACTGTGTGGTGTGTGCGCGTTTGCTTTCGCGCTGGCGATAGTTCGTTCTGGCATTTGCTCGTGCGGCGCATGACCTTGGTGCTTGCGGTGGCCGGTCTGTCTGTTTGTTGTCTGCTTGCTTGTTGCCTGGTCCGTTGCCTCGGCGCTGCTGAGTCCTAGATCTATCACTGTGTAACACAGGAATGTGTGCAAGTTGGGGGTCCAACCAACCGGGTCCTAGGGTCCTAGACTGCCACAGGGTCCTAGCTGCACTTTTCCGGCTGATGACATACTATAGTAGTACATTATCTGTGTTCAGCAGAAGATTTCTATTTTTGTGCACTCCGTGGAGCAAACCCCCATAACGTTTCTCATATTTTGGGCCCAAGTCCTAGGCCTTCAACTCCCTTTCCTGCCTACTTCCACGCCATAACTGCCTGCCTGGCATGACCCAAACAACCTGAGTTTGGGCATGCAATGCATTGATAGTAATGCTACGCGTTCTCAAGCTGACATGGCGTTGGCATGCAGGTCGGCGCCCGAACTGCCCTCAGGTCTGCAGCAGGAGCTGGCGATCTTCAGACCACCCTCGACCACCATCTGTACAGCTACCACCATGCCGGTGCCATCCCAGCAGTGTACGCGCCGCTTGCCGGCGCTGCAAGCTCTCCTAGCAAGCATCATCGCTGCCGCCCAGCTGTGCGCAACGCCAGCGGTCGCTTCGGGCGGAGCAACCAGGCAGCGCGCAGTGGCCGCTCCTTCCGGCATCTTCCGCGCCGGGGCGCACCTAAACCGCGTGTTTGATGTCCCTGGCATGCACCCGGTGGAGCCGTTCGTTCAGCACAACGCTACTGTGGGCAGTCCAGTTGACAACCACACGCAGGCAGAGCTCAAACGGCTGTCCCAAAGCTGGGGCGCAGCAGGGAGCTTCCGGTCGCTACTACACTTCAGCCACGACCGACGCCGATACAAGTTCAGCTGTCCGACCTGCGCTTTCTCGCGTTGCAGCTTCACCTTGTGCTCGGGTCCTTGCCCTGACAGGGGCAGGTTATTCACCTGCACGTCACGCGGAGGCACTCTGGGTGACTGCGGTCCTCCCCGAACGATCGCCGAGCTGATAACATCAGGCCGCGGTCCCGACAGCATGGGCGAGTTTGACACTGCCGTTGTGTCAACGTCAAGGCCGAACATGGGATGCGCCATGATCGCCAACCGTCCCGACGGCTGCCCTGCAGTGGGCACGCCAGCCGTGCTCCCCGGGGGGATCCGCGCGACCGTTGTTGAGACGATCTGTCAGGCAGAATACTACCTTAATGGTGAATGTGACGGTATCCTCCTGCCATTCGGTGTTTGTGAGTGTAAGTATCGCACAGAGCCCGAACCGGGCCAGGAGGAGGGGTTCACGTCACGAAGGTTTGGGGGGATCTGTAGGACCACGCACTTCAGATTTGTGCCTGGGTATGGCGTCGGATCGGCTGACGGAACTCCATCAGCAGATGGATTGCAGGTGGTAGCTGGGCCGGGGGTCACAGAGACGTGGTTCTCAAACTACACTGACATATGGGACGAGCCGACGTATAGCTATAATGTGACATCAACGACGTCTCGGTCTGTTGCAGTTAATTTGACATTGACGTTTTATAGAGCACGCATTGGACTTAGCTCAGAGGATTATATGGAGGAAGTCTTTGACTACGTACATTGAGTTGAATGCTACTAGCATATGCACTGCCTGGAATTGCGGGTTGCGTCTGCGTTTTGTCTGTGGTGCAAAGAATGCGGCATGAGGGGACATGGAGCATGTAACATATGTTCGATGGAAGGTGGTTCCAGTGTAGATCACATGAACCTGTTCTTGTACATTGTTTATACATCCAAGGTTTTGGGTTGTGCTGTCATAATGTACGGATACAGATATATGACAACTGACAAAGGATTGTGGTGCTGTCAACTTCCCAGTACTCAGTGCAGCATTCCTTGTTAGGACTCAGACACAATGATCATGCCGACCTCAGGCATGTATTGGTCCAGCCGCGATTGTCAAGGCGCCAATTTCTACTGTACAAATCCAATTATTGCTAGCTCATTGGACAAGATAAATGCCACACAGCTCCCCGAGGTTTTGGGAAACTTGCTTCAGCCTCAGAAGCACATATGCATGTGAACATGCCGCCTTCCTCCTTGCATGCCTAGAATCGTGCCATGACATCTCGATCTCACACAGTTTCTGCCACACGCGAAGAGCCGCCCGCAGTGTCGCGGCATGGATGCCACGAAGCCTCCAGCTCCGGTACCACACCCCCTCTCCGCGCTTGCCGGCCACGTTACAGCTGGCATGCCCACCCCATCTGCCCCAAAGCCCAACGCATCCGTCGTGCCTTCATTCCAATACGTTACCCAGGCACCCTTGCGCTTGCCCCCGGTGCTCCCCGCGCACCTGCTCTATCTGGCCTGTTTCCGCACACGTGTACAACATACCACGGCTGAATCTGCCGTTAGGAGTGCCGCCGCCGCGCCCGCGCCCACTGTGGCCACATGAGCCACTGATGTAGATGCCGACGGCGATCGTCGACAACACAACAGCCACTGGGCACGCTGGTGTCGCGGCGGCTCGTCATGCCGGTGTCGCGGCCGCTGGGCACGCGGGTGTCGCGGCGGGTGGGCATGCCGGTGTGTGGCAGATCTAGGCTTTAGGCAACTGAGTGCAAGCTAGTCGTTGCTGTGGCCGCAGGTGCAGTGCAGCAATGCATGCATGAGACTGCGGGAGTAGGACGTTGATGCATAGATTTGCATGGTGATCAGCAAGTTCGCTGTCACATATAGGACTGACTGCCAGTTCACCAGTCGTTGTGTTTTTCTGGCTGGCTGAATGGCAGGTACGTGTCTCTTGGACTTTGCTTGCATACTGCTGTGAGTTGGCACTGATACCTAGGACATTGATTGTGCTGTGTGCGAAGTGCAGGCTGTGACGTTGCATGTTGCTGCGGGCGAAGATCGTAGACTCACAGTGCACATTCTGCCACAGGTGAGATCCATACAGCTTAAGTAGTGTACAATATGTGAAGCTGTAACAGTTGTGTTTGACTGGCTGAATGGCAGGCTCTGACGTTGCATGTTGCTGCGGGCGAACATCGTAGACTCACAGTGCACATTCTGCCACAGGCCTTCCTGTCATGCTGTGAAGATTTGACCAGTCCCTGGGTGTCTTGTGAAAGCTCCAGATCGCTCAACCGCAATCTGAACGTACTGTTATTGGCTGGTACCACCGGGTACCACTGCCATGGATGCCGGTGGCCACGGCTGTGCAACCGCCGGCCAAGCTGTCGCCTCTGCCGGCCAATTGCTATATACATGCTTGCAAGCTGCCGCCGCGACCGGCCTCCCGTCGCTGCCAGCAAAGCTGGCCAACCTGCCTCTGCCACAGCCGCCGCCACGAACGTTGCAGCGTTAGAAGGGGAAGGTCCAGACGCCGCAGCCCTTTCACATCAGCGTTAACATTCTGGCCAGAGCGGTTAGGACGTGCTTGGTCATTGGTATCTCCTCCCATTGGCCAGGCACATCAGGCCAATGAGAGACACGTTTATCTGTCTATTTCGGTGTGATCCGTTAGAAGCGGAACGTCTACCGCATCACTGTTGCAGCCCCACAGAAGTGCCTAACCTGACATGAACACGTCTACGCACTCCCAGTCGTAGCAAGCGGTAATATAATTTATGAGATAAACAAGTTATCGCACTAGGGTATTCAATACTGCCAAATGCTTCCTCTGCATTGATCACTGCTCGTGTGACCCAATACACTAGAGCACTCATTGCATCGCAGTTACTTGGCGGATTTGAGATGGGTTCCGAAGACCTCACCATAGAATCTACTGTTGCACAAAGGCATCAAAACGTAAAATGATGGTTGTTTCAGTGTTTTCTTGAGGCGCGCCAGTTTTCCCGCCCCACTGGCCCACCCATGGGTGGGTCAGTTTGGCGTGGACACTATGTAGTGGATAAGCTACACCAGGAAGACATTGCCTGATACGCATGCGGCTGTGTTGGCGCTGATGATGGTGGAGTACTGCGAGGCGTCGATCTCCGCCTCAAACCCGCCAATGAGGGAGAGGTTGTCACGCCAGAAGAAGCCGCCGAGGCCGAAGAAGCTGCGGTGAAACTGCTCGACGAGGACGGCGCGCAAGGTGGGGCCGATGGGAGAGCCCGGGAAGGTGGGCTCGCGCAGAAGTCCAAGCCACAGGTCTGGGGTCTCCGCCTCAATCTGCATGTACACACACCGCGTCATGTGATGTCGTATTTTTCAGATCATCGCAGCGTGGGTCAGATAATCGCACACACACCTCAATGCAACTGCATGTACTTAAACTGGAGCACAGGGTGCAGTTGCATGTGTTGCGACGTGCGTGCTACGATTATGACGGCACGCCCAGTGAGACATGAAATCAATCTAGGCATGGAGAGCAGACGTGGAGGAGCTACATCAGCTGGCGTCCATCCAACCCAAATTGTAGCGGCGTGAGCAAGTCCAAGCAGCCTCACACAGAGGCATGGAGGCCGCACCGTCTCGTCAACTGGGAGGCCGAAGCACTGTGCAACGCCGCCGTATGTGGGCACGCTGAGCTCGCGGCCACGGAAGATGTTGTGGCCGGCCAGGTCCTCGCCCACAACAGTGCCAAAAAGGAAGTTGCGGAGGGCGTCCGAGAGCTTGCCGTCGATCTCAGAAGCGGGGGTGGTGGATAGCTGCAACATGATGTTGCTGAGCACGATGTTGGCGTC
Source organism: Ulva mutabilis (assembly GCA_900538255.1). Lineage (NCBI taxonomy): Eukaryota > Viridiplantae > Chlorophyta > Ulvophyceae > Ulvales > Ulvaceae > Ulva > Ulva mutabilis. The sequence continues at coordinate 20,550 of UNSF01000199.1, read as the reverse complement.
GGACCGGTACAACACTGTGGGCGATGCATCGGCGCCGGTCTTGTAGAGGAAGAAGGCCTCTGCGTTAAAGGTATATGCGATGCTGATGTCACCGACTGTGTTGGGGACGAGGTCATGGCCCAGCCTGTACGCGATGCTAAACTCGACAGAGACATCCGCGGAGCTGACGAGGCGAGTAGCGCCCTCGAGGTCGTCCTGGGTGATGCCAAGAGCGGGCAGGAACTCTGTGATGACTACCTGCTGGAACTTGGCGATGATGACGTTGCGCACAAGGTCAAACCGCGCATCCGGGCTCAGGCCCACTTTGGCGGGGTCTGCGTCCACCTCCTCGCAGATGCGGTTGTGCTCGCGCACCCACACGGTGTGCTGCGACGCCAGGAAGGCGTGCTCCGAGGAGCGCACGTCGCCCGAGATGAAGAAGAAGCGGCCCCTGCCGTCCGCCTTGCTTGTCAGCGGCAGGAAGTCTTCATTGGCGACACGCATGCGGCAGGTGCCCGGCTCGCGCAGGGTGCGCTGCACGTACGTTTCATGGGTACCATACACCGGGCCGGAGTCGACGATGCCGTTGTGGACGTTGAGGGTGGTCGGGCAGCCACGGAAGGGTATTGTGATTGCACCGTGCAGCTCCATCGGGTCAGCGGGGTACTCTGTGCCGACCTCGATGGTAGGGCCCTGTTCATCCTGAATGGTTAGGGCCAGGTCATGATCTGCATACATCACAGTGCGATGTAACTAATATGTACGGGACATGACTAGTACCTTCAGGACCACACTAGTTGCAACAGGGATGGATTCTGTAGTGGTGGAGCCAGCCTAGTCTGACACGCAGCGTAGACATCAGAGCCGTGGCCTGGCTATGTTTGAGATTTGAAGTGGGTGCCTCAGATGGGGCTCGGGAGTGCTGATTCGAACAGGGCCAGCGAAAAGGGCTAGCGAAAGGGGGCACGCCTTCCCTGTTGCAAGTGAATGTGCACAGTACAGTTTGGATTGAATTGCTGTTTGTTGTCCACTTATGCATTGGTACTTGCATGTGGCCACCAGTGTGAAGAGGGCACAGGACGCATTCACCAGGGCAGTTGTGCAGAAGGTGCAGCTGGACTGGATATGAACATCACGTGAGGATGTCAACATGTTCTGTACACAAGCAACAAGAGCACACCTAGGAACTGGCCAAAGGGCCCACATCATGTTAGACAGACCAAACGAGCTCAGGTCGTTTCCATCTGCTGCAAACACGTCGCTGATTGCGCGGATGTCCTCGGTCTCCTGCACAGTCACAGCCTTTATCTTTCACAGTGTCACACACTCACAGCCTGTCTGCGTATACGTTGTATCACGTATTTGCCTGGCCAGGCACCTATGCGCCTACGCAAGAGTGCATGCATACTTTCTTGCCAGCACACCTATCACAGCATGACTGTATTGAACGGAGATCAATGCAAGTCTTCATTGCATTGCAAGAGCCCCTCAGCTAAGATAGGTGCTGGCCCGGCCTAGCTGGCTCGCCCTAGCAGACCTGCCTTCCCGCGGGTGGCCGAGGGCTGCCTCGGGGTGAGCGATACGGCGCCGCCAGTGCCCTTTGTGCCCTGCCCTCAGGCCCCTGCCAGGCAGCCAAAGGGGGCGGGCTGGTACGCGATGCGCTGCGGGGGGCGTGCGCCCCCGGGCTCTCATGGGCGGGGGAGGGGGGGGGGGGGGAGGGGGGGGCGTGCTAGAGTGCTTGCGTGGCCCGCTGTAGTGGGGGTGCTGTTGTAGGGGGTTCGGTGGTAGCCGGGTTTGCTGGCGTGGCCGGTAGTCCGCGGTGTGGCAGGTGGTTCCTGTGTGGGGTTGTGGCGTCGGTACCGCGATGGTGGGGTGCGCGTGTGTGTGGATGCGTGGGTGTGGTTGCGTTGGTTGTGTCGATTCGTTTCGACTTTTAGCCTGAGACAGTTGCTGCTTGTTGCATTTTGCCTTCGGGGGGTGTTGACCGTCTGCTTTCCTGCTGTTGCCCTCGCTGCCTGTGGCAGAATGTGCACTGTGAGTCTACGATGTTCGCCCGCAGCAACATGCAACGTCACAGCCTGCACTTCGCACACAGCACAATCAATGTCCTAGGTATCAGTGCCAACTCACAGCAGTATGCAAACAAAGTCCAAGAGACACGTACCTGCCATTCAGCCAGTCAAACACAACGACTGGTGAACTGGCAGTCAGTCCTATATGTGACAGCGAACTTGCTGATCATGCAAATCTATGCATCAACGTCCTACTCCCGCAATCTAACGCATGCATTGCTGCACTGCACCTGCGGCCACACCAACGACTAGCTTGCACTCAGTTGCCCAAAGCCTAGATCTGCCACACACCCCCTGAAGCACTGTCGCTTGGTGGTGACTTCAAATATCCAGCAATCGCATTGGTCAGCATAGGCCCGGACAATGCCTTTGTCAGCATGTCAGCCTTCTGCTCCTCAGTAGACACAAATTCCACCGACACCTCACCACGCAAGTACCTGTTCCTAATGAAATGGTACTGCACATCAATGTGCTTGGACCTGCCAGCTACTCTAGCAGTCCTCTGCTTCATCAGCTGAAGCGCACTCTGGTTGTCACAGTACAATGGCATGCACTGAACCTTACCGTAGACATCACTCAGCAGCTTCCTCACCCACAGTGCTTCCTTCACAGCCATTGCTGCTGAGATGTACTCCGCTTCACTCGTAGACGTTGCCACCACCGTCTGCAGCTTGGATGCCCACAGAATCGGCCCTCCGTTCATCGTCATCAGCATCCCTGAAGTGCTCTTCCGACCATCAAGCTCTCCTGCCAGGTCTGCATCTGAGTAGAGCCGCATCACCGCCTCTCGTGGCATGCCCAGCTCCTTGGAGTCCGCCTCAGTGTATGCCCGCACCCCCTGCTCTCCACGTGAAGGACTGTACTGGTACATCAGCCCCCAGTCCCAGGTCCCTCGCACGTATCTAAGCACACGTTTCATTGCCGCGAAATGCACATCTGTGGGCCTCGACATGAATCGACTCAGCACCCCCACAGGATATGCGAGATCTGGCCGTGTGTGAGTGGAGAGGTACAGCAGTGCACCCACCGATTCTGAGTAGCCCGCCTTCCGCTGGTCATCATCCTTCAGTGGCGAGCCAGACGTCTTCTGCAGTTTGTGTCTTTCCTCCATCGGCGTCGCCTTGGGCTTGCAGTCCCACATGCCTGCCTTCTCCAGCATGCGCTTGGCGTACTGCCCCTGACTCAGCATCAACCCCTGGCCCTTCACTTCTGCCACCTCCTGCCCCAGAAAGTAGCTCAGCTCGCCCAGGTCTTTCACTTCAAAGTGCTTGCTGAGGTCCGCAACTGCCTTGTCATCTTCCCCCTCAGCTGCCAGGATGGCAGCATCGTCGACATGGACCAGGAAATACACCCTGTCGCGTCCAGTCCCTCGAATGAACAAGCACGGATCATGCTCTGACTCCGTGTACTTGTCGCTGATCATCGCCTTTGTCAGCTCTTCATTCCAGGCTCGCGGCGCCTGCTTCAGCCCATACAGAGCTTTCCGCAGCCTCCACACCTTGTTGCCTTGGCGCAGCTCGGGCGGCGGTCACACGTACACCACCTCCTTCAGGTCCGCATGCAGAATCGCTGTCTTCACGTCCACCTGCCGCAGCTTCAGCTTGGGATCTGCCGCTTTCAGAGCCAGCATCAGCCTGAAGGTTGCGCTCTGGGCCGTCGGCGCGAACAGATCGCCGTACTCCCCCTCCTGCTGAAGGTTGCCCATTGCGACGAGCCGGTACTTGTGCCTCACAAGGTTGCCTTTCTCATCAAACTTCAGATCGCACACCCCCTTCGACGGGAGCGCCTTCTGACCGGGCGGCAGATCACATTCCTCGATCACGCCCTTGCCCCTGAGTGAGCCATACTCTTCATCTTTGGCACTCACCCAGACCTCCCTGTCTGGTCGCTTCATCGCCTCCTGATACGACTTCGGTGCGACCAGCAGGTCTTCATCACTTGCAGTCTGCACCCCCTCAGCCACAAACAGCTGAGCCTGGTACAGCAGATTCAGCGGATTTCTGGCACGCGCCGGGTAGCGCCTCTGGCCACCTGCCCCAACGGCCCCTCCGCCTCCATCATCATGCATGGGTTCATCCTGCCCATCGTCACCGGAACCATCATCAGGGTTCCCCTCAGCATCAGCACCGGCCCCCGGGTCCTCACCCTGGCCGTCCCATGCTGCATCTGAATCATCGTCACTCAGTGACCACTCATCACTGTCCTCCAGAGTCACGTGGTCTGCGTCCTCATCACCTGCTTCGTCATCAAACAGGATGAGTTCATCGTACTCTGTCTCCGGCAGCGCCTCTTCTGGCTCTCTGGGCTGCTGCAGCTTCTCGTCCTCACGGAACGAGACATCCGCACTGTCCGACAGCTTCCACACACCCTTCGCTTTGTGCATCACTGTCCAGGCCTTCATGTGTCTGGGGTAGCCGACGAAGATCACGTCTCTGCTGACATCGTCCAGCTTGCTGCGCAGCTCTGACGGAATGTGCTCCGTCGCCTTGCTCCCGAACACCCTCAGGTGTGACACATCTGGCACCTTCTCCCAGAACAGCTCATGCGGAGTCTTGTTCTGGCCTTCTGTCGGCACCAGGTTGCGAGTATATGCTGCCGTGTCCATTGCTTGTGGCCAAAGCCGCTTTGGCAGACCCGCATCCTTCAGCATCGCACGCGTCCTCTCAGACAGCGTTCGGTTGATCCGCTCTTCTCTGCCGTTCTGCTGCGGTCTTCTTGCCACACTGTGCTGCATGATGATGCCCCGCTTGCTGCACCACCACTTCAGCTCGCCCTTGAACTCAGTGCCGTTGTCCGAGCAAATAATTTTCACCCACATTACAGGCTTCTGCGGTGTCTGCATCTGCCTCTCCCACTCTTTCAGGCGCGTCACCAATGCTTCTGCGACCTGATCCTTTGTGCGCACACAGATGACTTCAGCATAGCGGCTGTAGTCGTCCAGCAGCGTCACCGCATATCTCTCTCCTTTCAGCCCCGGCACCCGGATCTCCATCATATCCGTGTGCACAAGCTGTAGCGGCGCCTCTGCCTCTGAGTCTGAGCGGGGGTAGTGTGCCCGCGGCTACTTCGCCAGAGGACAAATCTCACATGCCTTGGCATCATCGGCTGGCCACTTCACCTCGCCCATGCCGGTCACCACCTTCTCGGCGCGTCGCAGATTCTGCATGCCCACATGGCTGTAGCGTCTGTGCCACAGCTCCGCCTGCTTGGCCACGTACGCGTGGGCTGGATGACGATTGGCTGACGTTTCTGGTACCATCTGACAGTTCATATAGTACAGCCCGTCCCGCAGTGTTCCCGTCAGCACCACATCTTCATCGGAATCACGAACTGTCAGCTGACCTCGTCTGCCTTCCCATGAACCGTTGACGGAGTTCACGTAGCCACCTGACAGCAGATTCATGTCCATGCTCGGCACGCATAGCACATGCTTCAGCGTCACAGTTGACCCATTCTCCATCTCCAGCAACGCCTTGCCCGCGCATGCCACCACGTGCTCTTCCTTCCCGGCTAGAGTCACAATGTCAACCGGCGTGTCCTCCTTGTCGTGGACCAAGCTCAGGTCACTCACAAAGTTGTGAGTCGCGCCTGTGTCCAACACTAGCATGTCCGGCCTATCTGCACGGGCCGTTACAGTCGCCGCTGCAACTCTTGCATCTGCCCTGACCGACAGTGCTTTTCCGGGCTGAGAACTCTCCTTGCCACCTGCCCCTTCACGCTGCTGATCCCGGAACCACTTCATTTCCCGACCCGCAGACATGTCATCTTTCCTCTTTCTGCATGCTCGCCATCTATGGCCATCCTTACCACAGTAGTGGCATGGCGCCTGCGTCGGAGCCCGCGCCGCGGCCGCATGCCCTGTTAACTTCCGTTATGGCAGAAATGTTACCAGATCCTTGAAGGTATCGCAGATGACCTCCAATGACGCTCCACGCCGCACATCCGCGCCCAGTTGTGGCCCAACCACACTTCCCAATGTCGGTCTTATGCCCTTGACAAACTGACTGACAAGAAGAGTTTCCTGACCCTCCATGCCCGCGTCCTCGAAGTCCTCGCGGAGCATCAAGACCTCATCAATGTACTTTTGGACACTCTTATCTCCTTGTCGCAGGTCGTTTCTTTCTGCAACAGGGAGTGTCTGCGCATGTATTGGTTCCCTTCATGCTCATGATGCAGCGCCTGCCACGCCGCCATCGTTGTTTGCGCGCCCTGAACCGTTCTCAACAACGCTTCTTTCAGACCGAACTTAATGACCGCCCTAGCCTTCCTGTCCTCGGCTACCCCGGCGTCATCATCCTCAGCTGGCTCCTCGGTCAGCCATCTTTCCCACCCCTTCATGGTGAGGGCTGCCTCCATGTGGGCGAACCACTGACGGAAGTTACCGTCCCGCCCCAACTGCTGGATCCGACCCACGCCACTGCCAAATCCGACATCCCCCATTTTGCCACTCAGTTACGGCCTGGCCACGCAAACAGTTACGTACTGCGTCGGGATTTGTTGCCCAGTTGCGGCGCAACTACGGAATTTGTCTGCAGCGGGTTCACACTCTCGTGACGGGCCCCATAACCTGTGGCAGAATGTGCACCGTGAGTCTACGATGTTCGCCCGCAGCAACATGCAACGTCACAGCCTGCACTTCGCACACAGCACAATCAATGTCCTAGGTATCAGTGCCAACTCACAGCAGTATGCAAACAAAGTCCAAGAGACACGTACCTGCCATTCAGCCAGTCAAACACAACGACTGGTGAACTGGCAGTCAGTCCTATATGTGACAGCGAACTTGCTGATCACCATGCAAATCTATGCATCAACGTCCTACTCCCGCAGTCTCATGCATGCATTGCTGCACTGCACCTGCGGCCACACCAACTACTAGCTTGCACTCAGTTGCCTAAAGCCTAGATCTGCCACACTGCCGGACTCTTGCTTTCATCTCCGTGTAAAAGCTAGGGTAACAACATGCCAGAACGCAGGTGAACCCCTGCAAGCGAGGAAGCAAGCGACAACATGCACATGCTCGAGGCACAAAGGACAAAATAACCAGTTATTAGCGCACCCCAAAACCGCCCCAAACCCACGACAAGCGCGACAACGCTGGGCGGTGAACCGCGACAACCGCTCCAAAGCCACTCCAGCAGTATGGCTGTGTGTATCAGAACATCATACAGCACATCGATATCTACCAGGCTACTGAACTCTTCTTGTGAAAGGCATAGCATACAAAAGGGACATTTGTATCAGAAGGATACAGCCGCAAGTGTAACACGGAAGTCAACGCAAGAGCCCGGCTGCGAGGGGCCTGAGGGCGGGGCACGAAGGGCACTGGCGGCGCCGCATCACTCTACCCACGGTGGCTCGCGGGAAGGCAGGGCGGGCCAGCACGACCAGACGCGGGGCCGGCCTGCGCCGCTGCAACCGCGGCACCCGGTCTAGCAAGGCGGCCGGAGAGGTGTCATCTCACCTCTCCTCACACACACCAGTGCAAGCCCATGCTGCCATGGACCTCACTTGCACCACACACATCATCCAACTCCATCAGCAACAACATCACACAGCTAGAAAGCTGTGAGACAACCCTTCTGTTATTCCTGCTCCTCGGTCTGCTTGAACCCAGCCCATCTGCGCTGGCGTCATCTGCCTGCGAGTATCAAAAACGTTTTGGTGCCCGAATGTAAAAGGAAAGGACAGAAGGGCCGCGGAGTTCGTGGCTACGAGGGTCACGTGTGAGTAAAATACGCACAGAGAGGAACGTACTCGCTTTGCGAGAGGTATATCACGACCATTCACCCGACCACTGGCCAGCAGAACCGTTTGCGTTGAAGCTGGCCAGCTGGAATCGCGTGGCGTGGCCCCCTCTGCATGTGTCGCCGGGTGCAAGCATGGGCCGGAAGCTCACGCCATGCGCCTCTGCCACCACCTGACATGTGATGTAAGTCCGTCTGATTGACCCCATGATCGACTCGTTGTCCTGCTTTGTCGCTCCGTCTTCCGTGTTGCGACGCACGCAATGGGCATGCAGCTCTTCGTCGTACCTCCTCGCCAGAAGTAGCTCTGCCGCATCAGGCGGCCTTGATGTCGTCCATCTCCTCAGATTGGCCTTGTAGACTCGCACTAGCATCTTTGCCACTTGGTGTAGGTCGGGCGTTGCTTTGCCCAACGTCAGAAACTGCTCAGGCAAGAAGACCCGCCAATCGGGATGCAAGAACGCCATCTTTCGTCTGAATTCACTCTCAGGTGACATTACTCCTGCCGTACTCCTTGTCTGCGGCTCTGTAGGGTGCCATGATTGCATCCAGGAACTGTTCTGCAAACTTTGCGCGGTTTCCGCGCAACTTGGAACGACGAGAAGGGATTCCGAGCTCCACGAAAATCTTTTGGATTTCCCATGTACTCGTGAGCTTTACGAGATCTTCGTACGCCTGACGTTTAGTATTCGCTGAGTTTGCGCCATCTCGCGCTGTCTTTATAGCTTTCGCTGTCTCTTCCGAGCTGGGGAATCCTTGTTGACGCAAGCGCACTAATTCTTCCTGGTGCAGGTACCATGTTGAAGCCGCATCGTCGATGAGTGTCGAAGTGATGGCACCACGCGTTTGCTGGTCAAACTTGACAGGTAAATCCTGTTCAGCTTCCGCGAACAGGAGCCTGTATTCATCCAGTTGATCCCAGCGGACAGCCATCAAGCCTTTGCGGCTACGGGCGTGAATAGGTGCGCAATCCATGCTGAGCCCAAATGGGAAGTGTACGTCGTGCCATGTGAGACCGGCGATCGGGCCAATGATGTCAAACATTTCCTTGCAGCCTTTGTCCTATTCATCTCTGTGTCTGGAGTTCAGCGGTGCTCCGCCCAGCGCTCTTTTTAGAAACTCGTCCACAAGATGCAACATCATCATGAGCATCTCTGATGCTGGCATTCCTTTCACTTGCGATTCGCCCTCATCGACTTTCTGCAAGTGTACTTGAGAGTCAGCTCAGCATGTACCACGCTGGTAGGGCTGTGCATTGTTTTCAGTATGGCACCCAACAGGTGCAGGTGCTGCTGATAGAAGAGGGCCAGATTGAAGAGGGCCATTGAAGAGGGCCTGGGTTCCAAAGGCCACACTGCTGCAAGAGGTGTCAAGACAGGCTGGTACATGGCTGCTGAGTGTGGTATGCCCCCACGTGCTGCAGTGTTGCTGGAGCCACTCAATGTAGCCTCAATTATCCACAAGCACTCAATTATCCACAAGCACATCCACAAGATAACAACATCAGGGCTGCACCATGGCAGCATGAGTGAGCTGTGTTGCTGGAGCCACTCACTGTAGCCTCCACTGTCCAACAGCACTCATCACTACAATGCACAAGGGCTGCACCATGGCAGCATGAGTGAGCTGTGTTGCTGGAGCCACTCACTGTAGCCTCCACTGTCCAACAGCACTCATCACTACAATGCACAAGGGCTGCACCATGGCAGCATGAGTGAGCTGTGTTGCTGGAGCCACTCACTGTAGCCTCAATTGTCAGCACTGTCTTGCTTCTCTTGCTGAGTGACAGTGCTGTGTGCAGGTGCCAAGAGGTATGGCACATGCTGAGGAGCGCCCCCCCCCCCCCCCCCCCCCCCCTCGCCCATCCCGCCCCGAGAGCCCCCCCCCTCCACCCATTTCACCCTGCAGCCCCCCCACCCCCCCCCCCCCTCCGCACCCGATCCCTCCCTCCCTCTTCCCTCCCTCCCTCTTCCCTCCTCCCGGCGCACGTCCGCCGTTTCTCCTCTGCGCCCCTCCCCGGACACCGCTCGGGCTGCCGGGCTGGCTGAGGCTATTGCTCCTGGGACCGGTGCCTCGCGGCCTCGGACATCGCCGTAGCGCGCGCTGTCGCGCCCGTGCAGACTGCTAGTGTCGCGCTGACGACCGCTTGTGAGCCCGGCGAGTGCTGGCTGTGTGTTTGGTGTGCGCGTGGCCTGCGTGGTACTGCGTGGTGTGTGCGTGTCTGCTTTCGCGCTGGCGTTAGTTCGTTCTGGCATTTGCTCGTGCGGCGCGTGGCCTTGGTGCTTGCGGTGGCCGGTCTGTCTGTTTGTTGCCTGGTCTGTTGCCTCGGCGCTGCTGAGTCCTAGATCTATCACTGTGTACCACATGCTGAGGAGCTCAACCCTGGCAGGAAGCTCTTGACTCCCTTGATGCCAAACAGTGCTGTCATCAGGAAGCATCCAAGATGCACATGCCATCCCAAGTGCTGGCAGGCCAGATGGAAATCAAGCAGAGCAAGGGATACAAAGGATTATTGTCCTCTGTAGCAATTCTTCTATAGCAAGGGGCACTCAGGCTATGGGCCCAGAGTGGTCCAGCAGGTGCATGCCATTGACCAGAATATGTCAGTGTATCTTGAATTCATGTTTAAGACCAGGAGTATGTGGAGGGGTGCACCCAGGTATGCAGACTTGCTCTTTGTGCTGAGCAGTGGCAAGCTCCTTGTGGTAGAGCTGGATGGAAAGAGTCATAGGAATGCAAAGGTTGAGAGAGCTGATAGGATCAAAGAGACAGCTCTGAAATCAGTGGATGTGGAGGTATGGAGGGTGAGCATTGTTGACAGCATTCAGTTTGAAAGTGATCTAGATCAGTTGTCAAGTCCGGTGCAGCAAGCTGTTGCATCATGATGGTGTGTGAAGTGCACTACAGTCAGTGTATACACAGTGTTGGGACGTACCAGGAAGCCATCCGTGTTGAAATTACGCACGTCCAACTGTGATTTGTCATCAGGAAATAGCTTGGCAGCCTTCACAGGGTGGGCCTGTTTGTACTTTATGATGGCTTGCTCTGTGCACCCAAATCTGTGGTTCCTGATTTGCATTCGCTTGCCATCACTTATCCGATCTGTCCACACGTTTAAGCCTGCCTGACAAGACGGTGCTGCCTGGCTGGAGTTTGTCCGGAAATACCTTCAACACCGGATACTGTACGCTGGCCTTTCCCCTCACAACCAGCATTCCCGCGCATGCGCACCGTTGCGCGCTCCTGCAATGCTTACTCCCCTAAGCAGTGGCTCAAACATGTGGAGCTCACATCATCACTTCAAGAGTTTACCTTTGAGCTATGTCTCTGAGGCTCTTCATGTTCTTGTTAGAGTAGTCTCTGACCACAATGCCGTGGTTGTCCTCCAACTCCTCCATGTCCGCAGCTGCCTCCAACATATCCTGAGCGTCTAGCACATCTGCCGTTCCAGCTGCGGTGACACGATTTATTCAGTTCGATGTCGAATGTCCATGTGAGCTTGGGGCGGCGAAATCACATACCCGCCTCGTTCACATTGTCCCCTTCTAGATCTGGTTCCACTTCCAGGTACAAGTGGTCAGAGGCGTCGGGCAACGCACGCATCTTGGGAGGATTATGATGCAGGAAATATTTTACCCAACGAAGGCGCTGCCTATTAGCGAAAGCGCTCTCGTGGTCCGGGTCGTCTAGCACCTGTTTCAACTGTTCAAAATTCGCCTCCATGGCGTCGCAGCCTGGAGCCCTTCCAGACCGCTTTCCGGGTACATAAACGTGATATGCGAAGGGGACAATTTCATCGGGGTTTAAGCTCCGGACGTAGTGCATCATCAGGGGCATCCGCTGCTCAACTGATGTTCTAAAGCCTACAGTCTCCACCCTCGCCTGATTGGAAGATCCTGCACATTGCAAGCACCTGTAAACTCTTTCTTGAAACATCTGTAGACGACATGTGTGCAGCGGTGTTGTGTACCTGCCATGGTGACTCCGCGTTCCTGCAACGTACAGACGCACACACGTTATGCGCCACCAAAATGGAAACGACCAACGCGATGACATCGCAAAGTAGTGCCTCTCGAGCGTGGCTGTGGAATTGAGCTGCATGAGGTAAGGCCCATTTGCAGCTCCAGCCCACCTTCAGTCGTTTTAAATAGCAATCGGGCGCTCCGATTCAGACAAGCCACTCCCGCCACTCCGCATGGATCGCGGTGCCGTTACGCCGTGATATCCAGGACTCACACATGTCTGTGTTGATGTTATCGAGTGCAGAAATGGTACTGGTTATAACAGCCGGTTGTGACTTGCGCGTAGATTCAACTGTAGGAAATGTTTGCGACAGCAACGCGCGAACATGCAGCGTGCTGCGATTGATGAAGCCTTCGCGCATTCCTGGCCACGGTTGCAATGCGGACCAAGTAATGAGCACTCTGTGGTCAACAACAGAGTGACCAGTAGGCAGGAAAGAAGCAGAGCAGCCTGCTCAACGCAGCGCAGCTTGGCTGCCGTCACGCTGCGTCAGCAGTTGCAAAAGTTTCTGAAACGACCCTCTCGGGCCGGAGAGGTGTTACACGGAGATGAACGCAATAGCCCGACAGCGAGGGCAACAGAAGGAAAGTAGACGGCCAAAACCCCCCGAAAGTAGACACCAGCAAAAAGCAATCACAGTCCCAGGTGAAAAGCCACAATGAACCGACACAGCCGACACAACCACACCCACGCACCCACACGCATGCGCACTCCCGCACCCCTCCACCACGGCACCCGCGCCACAACCGCACACAGCAACCACCACCACCGCACTACTGCCCACCCCAGCAAAACCAGCCACCACCGACCCCCCAACAGCAGCACCCCCACTCCATGTGGCCCCACTGGAGCATTCCATCACATGCCCCCCGCACATGAGAGCCTGGGGGCTCAAGCCCCCACAGTGCAAGGCGTACCAGCCATCCCCCTCCGGCCAATCGGCAGGGGCCTGAGGGCGGGGCGCGAAGTGCACTGGCGGCGCCGCATCACTCCCCCCACGGCAGCTCGCGGAAAGGCAGGGCGGGCCAGCACAACCAGACGCGGGGCCGGCCTGCGCCGCTGCAACCGCGGCACCCGGTCCAGCAAGGCGGCCGGAGAGGTGTCATCTCACCTCTCCCCACACACACGAGTGCAAGCCCATGCTAACATGGACCTCACTTGCACCACACACATCATCTAACTCCATCAGCAACAACAATACACAGCTAGAAAGCTGTGAGACAACCCTTCTGTCATTCCTGCTCCTCGGTCTGCTTGAACCCAGCCCAGCTGCGCTGGCGTCATCTGCCTGCGAGAATCAAAAACGTTTCGGTGCCCGAATGTAAAAGGAAAGGACAGATACCAGCCGTATGCTCATGTGAAAAGCATCATCTATTATGCAGGATCTTCCGGAGCTCTAACGATCCAGCCACCGGAGCTCTCGAGAGCCTGACCCGTGTTTATTCGACACTGCCGGATCCGCAGCTGCACACATCCCGTACACCATGCACCACATGGTGACAGGGCCATACCTTCTTCTGGACATCCTGATAGTAGCAGTCACCTTCCATGTTGCAAATGCATGGCCTGCAGCGTCGCAGGCGCTCACGCACGTGCACGAGGGGGCTTACCGATCGAAAGCACCCAGCGCTGGGCTGTTGTTGGCTGCAGAAGTCGGCGCAGAGCATGATACAGAGAAGATGCATGATGTTGAGCCGTTCCTGATGACCAACGCCGTTGTTCAAGGCCCAGTCAGCGCCCTTGACCAAGAAAAACTGTTGCGATCTGAAGAGGTTGTGCACCACGGCAGCGGCGCTGGTCACCGGACGCTTCTGCACGGACCCAACGGCTGAGCGCGTACCCCATGTGCAACATGTGCATGATGATCAGATGCAACAAGAACACGTTCTGTGATGGTCATTGCAAGAAGAAGGGAGTCCTAAAAAACTGCAGTGATGACACTAACGGCATGCCTGTTGGCAAGCATTTGTGTTTTCAAGACTCTGGGCCAAGTACAACTGCAGACTTTGAAGGTCGTCCGGCTTCCACAATGGGCCTCTACGACACTGCCATTGTCACCGTCCCCGCACCCTACATCGGCTGCGCATACATCGGTGGCCGTCCCACTGGTTGCCCAGCACGCGGCACGGCCGCGACGCTGCCCGGCGGGCGCCAGGGTACGGTGATCATGTCAACTTGCCGTTCAGAGTACTACGTTCCAGACTGTCCAGGACCACTGATGCCATTTGGGATATGTGAGTGTGTTTACAACGTACCGCCTCCAGCCGGCACCAGGCCTATTAACCGGTTAATTGTAGAGCCATGCAATACTACTGTGTTGACAGCCCTGACCGGGGAGGGGGTGGAGGGCAGCGATGGTTTTGGGCCAGAGGAGGGGCCAGTAGTAGAGCCTGGGAGACAAAAAACCCAGACCTGGTTCTCGAATAATACCTTACCCGGGGAGACGCCTGAGCATACAGAGTGACTGCCACTTCTCGCTCTATCGATGTAGATCGATCGATCTCGCTCTATCAACTTTAACATACTTTCGTGCGCTGCTTGTGCCAGTGCATGCAGATGAGGTGGAGGAGAAGCGTGTAGTAGAGGACTATGGTTTCGTGGACTACACTACAGCGCCGCCACATTACTACTAGGATCCGATATCTTCAACCTGCCAGCAAGGGTGTCATCTGTGGTAGTGAACTTCGGTCATGTCAGACCAGGGGCTCAACCTGGCCGTATATGTACAATTTATTAGTATGTAGTGCTAGCCTACATTTGTGCGTTGATAGACTCTGTGCGTTATGATTGAGCCGAAGGGCTGGTTGGGGCGAATCTAGGCCTTGGACAACGTTGTGCAGGCTACTAGTAGTCCTTGGTGTGTTACACAGTGATAGATCTAGGACTCAGCAGCGCCGAGGCAACAGACCAGGCAACAAGCAAACAGACAGCAAACAGACAGACCGGCCACTGCAAGCACCAAGGTCATGCGCCGCACGAGCGAATGCCAGAACGAACTATCGCCAGCGCGAAAGCAGACACGCACACACCACGCAGTACCACGCAGGCCACGCGCACACCAAACACACAGCCAGCACTCGCCGGGCCCACAAGCGGTCGTCGGCGCGGCACTAGCAGTCTGCACAGGCGCGGCAGCGCGCGCTGCGACGATGTCCGAGGCCGCGAGGCACCGGTCCCAGGAGCCATAGCCTCAGCCAGCCCGGCAGCCCGAGCGGTGTCCGGGGAGGGGCGCAGAGGAGAAACGGCGGACGTGCGCTGGGAGGAGGAAGAGGGAGGGAGGGAAGAGGGAGCGATCGGGTGCGGGGGGGGGGGGGGGGGGGGTGGGGGGCTGCAGGGTGAGATGGGTGGAGGGGGGGGGCTCTCGGGGCGAGATGGGCGAGGGGGGGGGGGGGGGGGGGGCGACGCAAGCCTATGCGCGATGGCCTGTCAGCGCCGGCAGGCCGTCTGTGGGGACAGGAAGGCCCGGCAGCAGCGCCCGTCCAACCAGTCTAGCACGGAGGGGCGCGGCCGCGTGGGCTTGGCGCGCAAGCGCGCGGCACAATGTTGTGGACAGGTCGCGCATGGCATTGAGAAGGAAAGTACGCTTTGACACCGCCCCGTGTCCCGCGGCAACCACCGCGACCGTCTGGAGGAAGCGGTACGCGTCCCGTCCAACCCTGCCGTACGTCTCATGTACGAGCGGGATGAACTGGGCGGCACCTGTGATGGCGCCATATTTGTCGCGCTTTTGCCATGCGCCCTTCTCGGCGGTCGCGCCAGCCTCACGTGACGCACCGCGCACATGCGACCTGGCAAGCGGGTGCATCACCTTCACGTCCAGCAGCGCCATGCGCGTGGTGAGGAATGCCAAGAGGTCGCCGCGCTGCGGAGGCCGCTGCGATCGGGGCATCAGGGGTGCGGCAGGGGGCGCTGCCTCTCGGTCAGGGGCGAGGGGCGCGTCGCGCGTCGGGGCGTGGGCCGCGGCGGGGGGGGGCGGTAGCGGCAGTAAGGGTAAGGCAGGCCGGAGCCGGGGCTTGGGTTGCCATGAGCGGTGTGGGGCACGTCCGAAGCCTGAAGAGCCTGCGAGAGATGGGGTGGGGGCTGGACCGGCGCGGCATCGGCTGGGGGGCCCGGTGGCGGCGGCGGCGGCGGCGGCGGCGGTGGCGGCGGCGGCGGCGGGTCTTGCTGACACGGCGCGGCCGGTGCACTCGCAGACGGCGCAGCCGGCGGGCGCGTAAAGTTTGCCGGCGGCGCGGCTGGTGGCGACTGCCGGCTGCCGCGGAGGGGGAGCACGCGTATGCCCCCGGGGAGCTTGCCAACGTGCGGCTCAAGCGATGAAGCGAGCGACGCGCGCATGAGCACCCGCCTCCAAGTCACGGTGATGAGGTCGTGCTTTAGGACTGAACTTGCCCATAGCTGTCCGCATATGACAGTGTGCGTACCGGACGCAGCCACGCGGCCGCAGGGGCAGGCCTCATCCGACTCTAGGACGGGTAGCAGCGGCTCACCCAGCCGCAGCAGCACAGCCACCTGGAATTCATGGTCGGTCAGGCCCGTCACCGGGCCGGGGCAGGCAGTGAGGAACGCCGAGGCCAGCGAGCCAGAGCAGCTGAGGAGGCGAGCGAGATCAGCGCACGCCGTCTCCGCCGATTGGGGATTCGGACCGTGCTTCAGGGTCTCGAGATAGTCGTGCGTGGCGGTCCAGAGCGCGTCGGCCTCCGCCCGGCTGAGCGCGCTCTGGAGCTGCGTCATGCGCAGCTTCGAGCCAGCGCAGGACGCCCAGGCGTCGGCTGGGGTCGGGCTGTCTGAGATTCCCTGCACGGCTGGCCATGCCTTCCGCAAGCGTGCGAGGCGGGCCTGGTGCTGGACCGCGGCGTCGCCGCGGAACGGCTTGCCGCCGTCGATGCCGTCCGCGAGCACCGCGTGCGCAACTGCTGCCGACGCGAGGCGCGCGGCGTCAGCAACGTCGGCTGTGTAGTGTCGCAGACCCATGCCGCCATGTCTATGAGGGAGCAAGGCCTGCTCACGCTGTAGGTCGGTGAGCTGTTGCGTTTCGATAATGCGGCACATGGCGTCTATGCTGGCGTTCTCGACGCCCATGAGCGGCTGTTCGAGGTGGGCTCAGTCGGTAATGCGTAGCAGGTGTGCTTCGCGATGTTGCAGGCACTGGAAGAGGACAGCTCACCGTGTCTGGGCCGCCAGCGGGAGGCCTGCCAGCTTTTGCATGAGCTCGACGGTGCGTTTGCTTCTACGGCGCACATACGCCTCCACATAGGCAGGGGTGCCCAGTGGCGCGCCACATGCGACCATGCCGTCAGTGGCGACCGTGGCGCCTAGGCAGGCGGCTGCGTGCGAGGCCTTGGCGGGATCGGTGCAGTGGACGAGCGTCTTCTGCTTGTTGCACTGGTGACGGGATTGCACAACTCGACCCATGGCGACCACATGCTCGACCGTGCCCTGCACCGTGAGGTCATCGTGGCACGCGATGGCTAACGTGTCAGGGGCCGCTTCTTGCGCCGCTAATAGCGTGGGCCGGAACGCGATGGCGAAGTAGAGGGGGCCGATGGGGTCGCCTTGCTTCACGCCAGATGCACTCCACAAAACCGCGTTCGACCCGTCTTGCTGACGTGCCAGCAGCGGCGATGGCGATCCATACGCGATGCGTGCGAATGCGGCCAGGGCGGGGAGTTGCGCGTCAATCTCCGCGATGATGGTCTCGCGGTCAATCAGGTTGAACGCGTTCTCGAGATCGAGCTGCACTGTGACCGTCTCCGCATCTGAGAAGTCCGGGGCCAGCGCGTGGCTCGGAACCTCAGGGCCGCCGCGAACACCGACCCCAATCTGGTGCGGGGCAAGCAGGCCCGGCGCTTCTGGGACGCACGCCAGCGCGCAGATACCGGCGAGGCGCATGAATACTTCGCCGATAGCGATCGGGCGAACGCCGCCGTTCGGTTTGGCACTGGCGATCAGGCGGCTGGCGAGCAGCAGGTCGGAGTGGGGGATGGTGCCCGACAGCAGGAGGTTGACGAAGCGGCGCATGGCCTCGCCCGTGCGCTCGTTATACAGCCCGGCGCTGCGGACGTGCTCGTATGTCCACCCGCTGGGGCCGGCCGCTGAGCCCTGTGTCAGGTTCCGCAGGATGGCCTCAAACCGCGCCGCCACTGCAACGATGCTGCCAGTCCTGCGAGGACGTCATCACGGGGTCATCGCAAAAAGATGTACTAATGATGTCACGAGGACGCTGATGTGCCGTCAAGGCACCGTCATTGACAAGTCCTCGTGGTCGCGAGGCGGCCTAAGGACGTCACAGGATGACGATGGTCCTGGCATGACGGCATTGCGCCGTCACGCATTGAGCCGGTGACGCGAAATCGGGACGTCTGGGTTACGTCATCCTAGCTGCCGACAAGGCGGCTCGCAAAACGATGACGTCACGCGCATGGTGTTCCGATGGTGACGTAACCGATACGTCATGAGACCGTCCGCTGGTGCGGACGGCGGGGCCGTCATGAGGACGTCACGTGCATGGCGTACCGTGGGTTACGTAACCGGGACGTCATCGGTCCGCCCGCTGGTGCGGACGACCGGGCCGTCATGCAGGACGTCACGTTAGGACATGTTCATGCTGCGCGATCAAAGGGGACGGTATGTTCGGACCGACAAGCCTGCGCAGCGCCTCACCAATGTTGATCAGTATGCCGCCCGCCTGACGCCCGGACTAGTCTCCAATCGGCAAGGGGAGACTGCAAGGGGAGACTGCATGTTAGATAGCATGTGCTTGTACGCGTAAGAGGCACCGTCGACAGGTAACGCTTGACAAGCGCTGGGCCGGGGGCACGAAAGTACGCTATCGTGCCCCCTGACGATCGGGACAAGCCCGCGGGGCATACATGCGCGCCACTCCTGTATGTCTATTATGCACTGCATGTGTACGCGAGGGCGACATTAAGCACTGAAAGCACTTGGAGCGAAAAGGCAGGTGCCCATGCCACCTTCACCGAAGCGGTGGGTGTCCGAAAAGGCACTTTCGGACACCCAACTCTCCGGTCACCGCTGCACCAGGCGCGAGTATCTCCCCCATTGGATAGACATACCTAAAATCCGATGTCGAGGCATCTATCAAGGATACCTATGGCAGCAGAGGACACTTGATTGTGCAGTCGTCGGCAACGTGGGCATTCGGTCCACACTCACCTAGCATGCTACAAGGCATCAGGAGCACAACGCTGCTACACAAACACAGACGATGTTTTAGATGGTAAAGTGAGTCACTTGCCCGCTACTTGGAGGGCGGGGTTGCAACGTGGCGGATGATCTCGAAGGAGTGGCAACAACAGGAGCTCTCTGCCTGCACACGTCCTGCGGGACTCATTGGACTAGCATAAAGTCGAACAAGAGAATCAAAGCTTAAAGATAGGCCAACTATGGAGCCGGCCCTTCGCTCGTAGGACAGGCGGCATCATGGTACCTACTAACGCGCACACACGCGTGCCGGACACACATTGAGCGTGCGAGCGTGCTAGAAGGCAGCAATAGCATAGCACTGCTATACAAATACTACAGATGTACTTAGCTGGGATTTACCTGCCCGATAGCTGGATGGCGGGGTTACAACGCAGCGGACGATCTCGAAGGAGTGGCAACAACCGAAGCTCCCAGTCCGCAAACGTCCGGCTTGACTCACTGGACCTGCTTAAGGTCATACAGGAGAGTCAAAGCTCAAAAGATAGGCTGGCTGTGGAGCCGGCCAGTCGCTCGCATGACCGGTGGCATCATGGTAGCCACCATCGGGCAAAAGCGCTTGCTAGTGCCGAACAAGCAGTAGCGCAACGTGGTCTAAATTGTCAGTATCGAATATAAGAGATGATAAGATCGTATCCACGTAAGATATCAGCGATGGTGTCAGCAGCGTCGTTGATGCGCAGCGCACTGCATTCGTTGGCGAGCGAGGCTGCGCCGGCGGGACAGGTCACTGTAAACAAGACATATGTTGGATTTGCAGCACTGTCTATGTTCGTCATGCTGGCACCTGCACATTCATCAGGGGGCGTTGTAGCGATTTGAACAACGTGTACGCGTGCACGCCACTACCGCGACAATCCGGTGGCGACCACGTTTGAGGTGAACTCCCATGTTTCATTGGGCCACATGGTGCTACACATGCATTGTGTTACACGGAGATGAACGCCAAATAGCCAGCAGCGAGGGCAACAGAAGGAAAGTAGACGGCCAAAACCCCCCGAAAGCAGACAGCAGCATAAAGCAATCACTGTTCCCAGGTGAAAAGCCACAACGAATCAACACAGCCGACACAACCACACCCACGCACCCACACGCATGCGCACTCCCGCACCCTCCACCACGGCACGCGCGCCACAACCACACACAGCAACCACCACCACCGCACTGCTGCCAACCCCAGCAAAAACCAGCCACCACCGACCCCCCAACAGCAGCACCCCCACTCCATCCGGCCCCACTGGAGCATTCCATCACGGGCCCCCGCACATGAGAGCCCGGGGGCTCACGCCCCCACAGTGCAAGGCGTACCAGCCCTCCCCCTCTGGCCGCCCGGCAGGGGCCTGAGGGTGGGGCGCGGAGGGCACTGGCGGCGCCGCCTCACTCCCCCCACGGCGGCTCTCGGGAAGGCAGGGCGGGCCAGCACGACCAGACGCTGGGGCCGGCCTGCGTAGCTGCGACCGCGGCACCCAGTCCATCAAGGCGGCCAGCGGCCGCCTATAGCACGTCCG